>JAUYWI010066976.1:0-26477 GCA_034780595.1 Parotoplana pacifica
CTGCATATCAATATTAGTCAGTAGTTGTAAAATCACAGGTGCATACATCAAAATGTTTGAGTGGATACTCTATGTAGGTATATTTACTCTATGGTTAAACCTATCGTAGTCTCGGAATACATTTTGTTTATCGATTTTAATTTTCAAGTAATTTGAATGATCTATAACCGTCAACTAAATTTGCATTAAAATATACATGGTAATCACTACCCATAATTTTTATTGCATAAAATTGCTGCTCTACTAAAATCAAGAAAATGTTATGATATCTCATTTTTTAGTATTTCAATGTATTTTCTTTCCTCTCTTTATGGTTATCCATAAAGGTGGTCATTTTTGGCATTGCAAAAGTAATTTTAGGGGTATATTTCGATATGAATAGTGAAAAAAATTTTATCGCTGGAGCTTTATTAATGTTCTATTTAGTTTAATGTTTTTAAAATTATTATTAGATATTATGATGCTCCGATATGTTCACTCACCAATATCGAATGTTGTTTAACAAAATATCCTATTTTATTCCATTGCAGTAAAAAAGTAAAATCTCAATTAGAAACTGCACTTCTATTTTTTGTTTTCTCTTATTTTTTTCTCAATATTAAAAAAGACATACTCGTATTTGCTACTATCAAGTAAGAAGAAATATTTTTGTATAAATATAGGTATTTTATAGTAAAAAATGAAATTACAGGATACTATTTGGGAACTTACACTATACGTAATATCTATATTGTAACTTCAGATTATAGTATGCATTTTAAAAAGTAACACTTTCTCAAATACCTACTATTCATTTTTTCAGTGTATTGAGAATAACAAAAATAAATAAATAATATATTTTGTACTTCAGCATTCCTACTCTCAAAACAAACGTTTACTCATTAAATCAATACATGCTATTCTAAACAGATAATATTATGTAAATTGTTGTGCATAAGTATAAAAAGATAAATCTATTTTTTAATAAAGTATCTTATACCTAAATAAAATTAGAGCAATACTTAAAATTTGTCTACACAATAATTAAACCCTACCTATGTAACTAGAAAATATCTATTTTCTAAGATATTTAGATTTGGAACGTTATACATATTTTATTAGAAATTTTTAATCTTCTTTGAAACAGCATTAAAACTATGCATTTATTGAAATGAAAAAGTAGAACTTTGTTTATGGGCTTGTTTGATATGTTTTTTTTTATTGTTGCACGTTCTATGACCGTTTTTATTAGTAGACTTATGTGTCATTTCATTTGCAGACTAGTCATAGATAGCTTTGGTTTTTAGGTAAATCTATCTATAAATCTATGGCCATACATTCTTCTTTAAAAATATAGCTGTGTACAGTTCTTATGCAGATGGAGTTACATTTTCAAGATCTACAAAAACTGGGTAATCTACTACGGGTGGATGCGAAGTTTAAATGCTCCAGCAATCGCTAATGAAATGTTGTAACAAGCTGAACATACTAATCTTGGATGTCCAAGTTTAATGAAGGAAGAGAAGGTCGGCCAAGTATTGAGGGAGTTGATATTCGAATTGAAGAATGATATTATTAGAAGATCGCCATGCTACTTGCAGAGACATAGCTATTTATCTCGATTGTAGTGTTTGTACGGTTTGGAGGCGTATGAAAGCAATGAATAAGAAATACTTAGCCAATGAATGGGTCCCTCATAAACTGTCACAGGAAAACAAAAACAACCGACTTCGAATTTGTGGTGAAAATCTTCAAAGGTTACAGCGAAAGCAATTTCTCAATCCACTGGTTACAGTTGCTGAATTATGAGTGTTCTGGAATAATGAAGGCTGCTAACCTGCTTTACATAACAGAAGCTGGAGAGGTTCTGGTGACGATACACCATTAGTTACACAAATCCCAATGACAACAAGGAAACACTTCGTGATCAATTTCTGGTATGCTAAAGGCATTTTATTGTATAAGACGTTACCAAAGAATCGGTCAATAACTGCTGCAGTGTATTGCGAAGCTTTAGATTAGTTGAAAATAGAATTGAAATAAAAATGAAGGAGAACAGCGGATACTGAATTTAACCATTTTCATTTCTTACATGAATACGCTTGTCCACACACAGCCTTGGTTACACAACAGAAGTTGGCAAATTTGGGGCTCACAGTACTTCCCCATCCGCCCTACTCTCCGGACTTGTCCCCGAGTGATTTTTATCTGTTTAGCCTGACGGTTGGCAACAATGCATTAATGCAGAAGGAAATTATTTTAACAAAACAACGTTGATAATGATTGATTGATTAATTAATATTATAAACAATCTTTAATTGTTCTATACCTACATATAATACTTTTTAATTTGCAGTTATTCATTTATTGGAATTGGATTTTTTGATTGAAAATAGCTATGAAAATCAGAAAAAATGAAATGTTAGGCTGGAATCATTTACATCCTAATTATTCGTATTTTGCATAAACTTTATACGAGAACAGGTATGCTTATGGAATGCTTTTGATCTGAGCTTTTTTATTTTCATGTTGCGAATATACACAAATTAGATTTGTTTGTTAAAATTTACATACAAATATTATAAATAAGTGAAAATATATGTCTATATACATTTAATCTTAACAATAAGTAATTAGATCAACGTTTCTATACATATACCTAATAAATTCAATAAAAGCAAGATATATAGGTACCCACACAGTTTTTCGTTTGTTGCAACAAGCAAACAATTTAATGAACAGTTCTGAAGTGGGTTATATTATCCATTTCAAAGAATGACTTCCCTTTATTAAATTATGACCAGACTTTAAAAATAATGTCTCTATAGATATTAATGTAAATACATTTTCTATAAAATCATCCTAACTTTAATTTTATTTTCAACCAATTTTCAATAAATAAAGATGTACGTAATAAACAGGGATCTACATACCTTTATGTTCCTTAATATATTTAATAAAAGTTATAAATTTTAAGAATATAACAAACACATTATTTTACATATTTTTACCTACATTAATACATATGAATGTCAAACCCAGAAAATAAATCAAAGGGAAACGTTTATACAAAAACATATCTAATTAAATTTAACAAATCGATAGTGAGTTAATAACTACTGCTTAGTTATTTTAAGGTTCGACGATCAATCAACTATGACTAGAGGAGAACTATATATTTGAGTTAATTTGTGCACCCAATCTTTGTAATAATTTTCTTTTGTATAAGTAAATCAATAACTACATACTTATTTATTAATAAAAAAAAAATATGGAAACTCTATAATCATCCGTATTTATTACGATAAATACATTCAGTAGATAAAAGACATGCACACAGAAAAGGAAAAAAAGCAGCAAATATGAGACAATCTAATGTAAACAACTATTCAGAAGACCTGTTCGGGAAGAAATCGAAAGTATTAATGAAGACAAATTTCCTTTTCTCTTTAGCAACCGCGCTGATGCTCCCCAGTAACGCTATGAAAAGCAATTCTATTTTGCTGCCGTGCATACACATATATAAAAGATAAGAATGATTAAAAATCAGAACGAGCACGCTAAAGAAACTGCTCACCCCTAATCATCCCTTTCGTAAACATAATAATATAGATGCATGGCAATAGACAAAATATTTTCTATTTAATTTACAAAATATAGAATTATTGCTTTTTGCAATCAAGATTATGCATATTTATCGGGATACTGCTTTTATATAAATTAACTAAACAAGAATAAACACCGAACTTTTCCAGTACAATTGCTTGTTGTAAATTTTATAGGCAGCTATAATATTGTATAATATGTAGGATGTCTTATAAAATATAGACTTACAAAAATAATATAGCAAGAAAAAATAATATCTTGACTTAGAAGATACCTACCTGCCCCAAAGAAATTTAGAGGACCTATTTTTGGATACAACAAATAAAAAGAACATAAAAGTTTCTATATAGTCATGTATATTGTATGATACTGTTTGATATTTGTAGTTATAGAAAAGTAGTTTCTGATATTTTCATAACACTAGGTACTTAAACTAAAAGACGGTAGGCCACCAAAATTAAATGATTAATTAATTTTAAATACCATAAAAATATTTAAAACAAAAAGATCTTGAATACAAATATATTTATAAAATTACAAGTATTTTAGAATGTAACATATACCTAGTTTTTACATTTCTGAACTAAAAAAACTAAATTGTAATAGCAGAAAACTTATCATGAAAGTCAAATTAGCTTAATAGGTAGGTACTTAATAAATGTATAATATCAAATCCTGCTGACAGAAATTGTATTTTATTTATTCCGAATTCAATTTTGTTCATTCTTTTTGCCTTCAAGTTCTTACTTTTACATTATATAGAAGATTAGACTCATAGATTTGGATACACTTTAAATATATTTTCGAAATGTCTATATGAACTGATTAGAGGATTCCATGCTTAGAAAGATAGGAGGACGGAAAACGCAAATGTAAAGTTTTTTGACAAGATGGAACTGGTACAATTATATTAAATTTGACATTCTAAAAGAATATTACAATAAAGTACCGATAGAGTGCATGTACGTAGAAAATAAGCAAATCGAATAATGCTAAATCCTACCAGAAAATATACCTACATAGGTACAGCAATCTACATAATTGTGCAAAAGGACTACAAAATGCCGCACAAAGTAAATAAAATAAAATTTATGTAAATGAAAAAGAAGTTAATACTATGTTAAATTTTTATATATAAAAAAACACCTACTGTTACAATGTTTCAATTGAAAATAATTTTAGATCGTAGATATATAGATAGGATCAAATTTAGGTACAAACTGTAGCGATTTATAGAAATAGAATCTCATTTAAAATAGGTTTAACAATGAATTAATCATCTAATTAATTTCTAGTTATTGGAAGAGATAAAAAGTACTAAACTTCATGGTCAAGGCAAACAATATTCATATGTGTGGCTATTTGCAGCATGCCAAAACTACCTATGGTTCTTTGAAATATTATGTGTGATTAGGTCATTTGGTGACCAACGTAGATAGTGTTTGGTAGAATTCGTGTGTGTGGGCACTAAAGTACATACATATTAATATTTTCAAAGAACCAACAGGTAGTTTTGACACGCTGTAAATAGCCATATGCCTAATAGACATAATAAAACTCTTAGAATATTCACAATATATTCATACAATCTTCTTTCATCAAAAACAAAAAAAAATCAAATGAAATTAAGAATTTTTTTGGGAGATGGATTTATAATAATTTACCATATTTATTTGCATAATTTAATGGGGAAAAGTGAACATAAATTGATTGCTATATTGATTGCTATTCAGTGAACTTTTTCTGCTGTTAATTAAAATACGCTAAAAAGTATCCCACATATAATATTAAATCAGGAAAAAATAAATGAGTTCCATAATTGTTAAATGTAAAAAAGCTTGGGCATTGTCGATGATTTAATAAAAAATAAAAATAGCGAGATAAGAACAGCAAAAGTATTTATTGAACATGTTTCCACAAAAAACATTTGTCATCATCACCAATCTACATATTTAAACAGACCAATGAATAAAAAATACCACAATGAGATAAAGAAAATAAAGATGAAAAATTCAAACCCTTGAGAAATTTGAACATTTAGACATGTTATATGTGTAACTTTTACATATCTAGAATGAATTTTTACTTCAAACATACAAAATTAAAAATAATAAATTGAAATCTGTGAAGCCTTCGACAGAAATTAATATAATCCAATCAAAAGATGTACAATATATATTTTCTTCCTTGTAATTGTAAAAGTAGTATTTATATATATGGCTTCAACATAAAAACAGCATCAAAATCACTAGTACCAAAATTCAACACTTTGAAATTATATAAATACTACATTTAAAAATGATCAGTGTTTATTAACCCTAGTCACAAAGTGTCTGGAAGTTTTACTAATAAGAAATGTCTCCATCATTGGGATACTTTAAAATATAAATGAGACAAGACCTAAGTAAACTGGGTGTGCTATCTTTGGAAAACAACTACCTAATTTACTATTTTTAAAGATTACATTCTTTAGTCAGTTTTGATGTTTTAAGCCTCTTTGCTAATATTCCTCTGAACCTAACTATTGAATGGACTGCAGATTTAGTATACTTTCCAAATAACATACCAACTTAGTCTAGACATACTTTTTTGTAAATTATTAAAATTAACCAGCCAAAATATTTTCTCTTTTGATAACAAACTATTCGAACAAATTGATTATGTAACCACGGGCTCACTATTAGGCCTTACTTTAGCTAATATATGCATGTCTTTTTTAGAAAACAACTTTTTACTCATCCTAAAAGTTTTTTTGTATTTTTAAAATAGACATTTTCTTACAACAAATAAATTCCATTCATAAAAATGTTCAGTTTAACTAAAGAACTTGCAATAGATTCCATTATCCCATTTTTAGATGTTAACATATCTGTTAAGAATAACAAATTTACTTTTAATAATACAGAAAACCAATTTTTACAGGTTTATTTTTTAATTACTTTTCTAATTCTCCTTTTAGTTATAAAATATCTCTTGTAAATTGTTTGATCAACAGAATTTGCTTTATTTTTTCTAATTGACAAGTTTTTTATTCTGATGTTACTATTTTTTTAATTCTCAAGATTAATGGATAAGTGACTTTTGCTGTTTTTATCTGGATATTTTTATTTTTGTTAAATGTAATTTCAATAAAAATACCACCTAATTAGAAGGAGCCCTAAAAATACAGAAACCTTTTGGTCCAAATTACTGTACAATTTAGAGGTGATATCTACCAAAAAGTATCTAAACTGTTTCCGAATTATTAAAAATGTTTTTATCATCCAACTACACTTAAAAATCTATTATTTTTGTGATTCCATAAATTTTCGATTATGTTTATAATTTTATTTTAGAAAATAACATGTAAAATGTTATTATATTAAGATTTTCTGTTACAGTTTTATTACCTACTCTCTCTTAAATTGAAATTTGTAGTTAAATGAAATTTTAAATTTCAATGCTAGCTAAATGATAAACTCGACATCTACATAGAGAAAAGAACTTACTATTGTTTCTATACCAAACATCGATTTTTTTTTAGAAAAGTAAAAGTCTTTAGATCTGTAAATCTCCATAAATTGCTAATGCAGAATCACCCAAATTGCCGCACAATGACTTTGAGTGGAACATGTCAAACCACTCAAGAAACATATTTTACAAGCAGTTATGGCTATGGAGTAGGTTCTCCTTTTCTTTATTTTAAGCTTGTTTTGATATTAAATAAAATCGGAATACAGGGTACCTACATACATTATTTATTGCTAAAATGCCAAGTAAATGTTATAGTTTTGTTATAAAATAGCATCAGTTAGCTATTTATAGAATGTTTCAGGAAATTTGTTGTGGAAGTTATAAACAATCGAAACTGTTTATATCAAACAGTATATAAAAGATAAAAGTTATTTTACTGTTATATAAATTTATGAATTCCATGTTTCAAACATTATTTCTTTATAGTTCAGTTTTTATGAGAGAGACTTGCGGATTATATTTACCTCCTACGTTATGGTTATTCTGCAATAAACTCCATTGAAAAATCTCCTTCTCTAGTTTTTAATTGAATTGCGTTTTATGTAGTTATATTTCAACTAATAAATAAAAATTAGAATTTTATTAATATACAAAAACAATAGCAGCTGCAATATAATACAATCATAAATTTGTTTAAAAAGTATAAATTTTAGATAGTTATTCTCTAACCCTAACAATTGTATTTCTACAGATACAATTTTATGAAGTGTTTTCCTGTTTACAATAAACAAACGAAAATGGTAACAGAAAGCAAAACTAACTACCTAAATAATGTTTTATTATTTCTTTATAAATTTTAACGAAATAATAACAATTACAAAAACTATTTGAAATACTGATGTCAAAACCAGAATCTATCATCAGTGATGCTTAACTAGAATCTAGATGATATTGAGCAATCTAAAACAATCGATGTACCAGTTGCTGCACTTCTTCGGTAACTCAAGTAGCAGCCGAGTGCATCCGGTATAAAAAAATATGCCCTCCTTCCTATAAACAACGATTGATATTTCTTATCTACATTACCTATATTTATTGTATCTTATATTATGTACAATAGTTATAAAATTGTAAATTCTAGCCAGATTTATGATGTTATGATTATAAATAGAAATAATTTCTTGAAACATGTATTGCAGAAAAAAGATATAATCATTTAAATTAATAATTATATTTTCAAACCAATAATATCATTTATTTTTGGTTAATCATACATGCATACATTAAAAATGGTCATTTAGAAAATTTTCATTCCCTAGATACTTTAATGTACCTACATATTATAAATATATTCAAAAGAATAATTTAAATGACCATTAGGTATCATAAGATTCGAAAGTGAATCAGAAACTATTAAAATGACAATTTTGAGGTAAGCTTCTATGAGACCAGGGATAGTTTACACAGATTTTACCTTTTGGACTATTCGAAAATCAGGTTTAATACATAAAACATAAAACAAAACATTTTTTGGTATAAATTATTTTTTCTCAAGTACAGGGTACAGATATAAGCTTAGATTATTGATTAAATTCAGTATATACACTGAGTTGAAAAAGAAACGCGGTAGTTAATTATAACACTTTGTTTTCAAAATATAAATTGATGGAGTAATTTATTAAAAAGGACATTTATAATGTTTTAATCAAAATGATTTTATTACCGTACAGACAGTACAGTTGCTAAAACCTTATTCATCCGGGGTATTTAACGCAGTCAGGTTCCAGAGTAGGGCCGATTCGCCCCTCCTATGAAATACTAACTTAGAATTGCACTATAGTGATCAAAATAGGTATATTATTAAAATAAAAAGTTAGATATTTACCATTTTCAAATTTAATTGAAATAATTAAATTAATTAATTAATTATTGGGTAATATACATATAAATTTAATTATGCATGAGAAACAAGTTATATTATTGAACAAAAGTAAACAAAACAATGTAATAGATTATTAACGTACTAAGAATCAAAAACGTTGTATTTAGTGTAGATCCAAAATGGTCAAAAAATAGGTGATTTTGTTAAAAAGCCTATAGCAGGCCCTGTTGGGATACATAAGATTAAAATGTTATTAAAAGTAGTAAAATACAGTGGAATCCGCATAATTTGACCACCTCGGAAAAATCAC
Organism: Parotoplana pacifica; assembly: GCA_034780595.1. Classification (NCBI taxonomy): domain Eukaryota; kingdom Metazoa; phylum Platyhelminthes; order Proseriata; family Otoplanidae; genus Parotoplana; species Parotoplana pacifica. Next base: position 9,231 of record JAUYWI010066976.1, read on the forward strand.
TTTAGCCCCAATAATCCAGATTTAAACTTTAGTTCATTAAATCTAAGTTTTTAGATGTGCATTGCATTGTAATAATTAATACATAATTAGTACACGTTAAACTATTAATCGATGATATGGCATTAAGATGCTTATCTAAATAGACTAATAAATTAAATAATATTAAGTAAATATAAAATAATCTAATGTCATTTGCTTCTTAGGTTTAATCGTTAGTTTATCTATTTCATTTTGGACAAAGTAAGTAGTTGGGGACATGTCGATTTCTTACAACTTCAGTGTTTGAAGAGCTGATTTGGCCGACTTGTGGTTCACTAGTGGCAGTGTAGAAACGTCATCATCGTCTTTTGGAGTTATCTTCATCACTTTGGTCACCCAAACTTGGCCTCTTGGCAAGAATATGTATGCTCGACTGTGACTGTGAATTTTAACGAAGTCAAGGGAGATTACACTTAGTTAAATGTTGCTTTATGCTCTACACCTGATGGATTTCGAGACTTTTTTTGGCGTCTGTACCAAATTTTGTGATTGCGATGGCCTGTTTGCATTGTATACCTATATGTATATATTTGGTTTTAAGAAGAACTGCTAATAGGACTTCTAAAAGTGAGCCAAAATTTTCGACATCTGCAGCTCATTCAATTTAAATCTTAGAATAAGCAAATTCAATCAATAAATTGTCCCTTGCAATATTAACAAAGTGTTCTAATTTTATAGAAATATCGGTTGAATGACTTTTTAATATGCTTGATAAAAAAACGTGATCTATCATATGAAAAATGAAATAAAATTTTGAAAAAGGACCAAAAATCGGTTAGCTTTGCCAAAAATACTTAAAATAAATTAAATTAAATATGGTTAGTTATCGTTTTTATGCTGGTATGGCTATAACTAGATATTATTAAACAATCAGGGTAGCAGAATTTTTTTTAAAATTTAGAGCTAACAAAGGCGAGAAAACTAAGGGTAATACTGCTATAGTTAGCGTAGCTAAACATATTAGATTTGATCTTAAGATCTTAAATTTTTTAAACAGCATGTTAATTTTCAACTTTGTTAGCTCTAAAATATTTATAAAAAATATTTCATGTACTAAAATACCTAGTTGTTTAATAATATCTACTTAAATTCATACCAACCTAAAAGCCATATTTAATTTCTTTTAGTTCAAATAATTTTGAAATTTTTTTGGCAAAACTAACTACATATCTTTTTGGCTAATTTTATTTCAATTAGCAAGTAAAGATTGTGTCGACATCACGGTTTTATAGAAGTTCGTATTGTCATTGTACTTATAAAATAGTTTGTGATTTAGTTTCAAACCTCATGATAGTCATCTATAAAATCATTATTTTAAATTAAATTAAAGAACATAGAATCATCGATCATAGCTGTTTTTTAAGATCCTATTACTGATAATATGAATTTAGATCTCGGGCATCGCTTTCTAAAAGGATTATCTTATCTAACACATCTCATTATTCCTACAGCTATACCTACTTGCTTTTCGAATAAATATTACTTAGTTCAAAATACATATTTTTGTTCATTTGAATTGGAAATTATTTTTAAAAAAATAGAGATATATCACTAAATATACAAAGTGTATCAAAAAATGAATTATTTCTTTTTCTAGATATTTAAAAATTCAAGCAAGATGCTTTTAGATCATTGTTGGTTGAATAATTTATATTCCATAAATAACAAATGGTAGATTATTATATCTGAAGTATCTCCAAGTGTAAGCTGATGCCTTCGGTATACTAAGCTATATCATGACACACTGCTTTAATAAAATAATCAAACCCGATATTTAAGATTGCGACTTTTGAATAAGATAGTAGTTAATTTTTAATTTACGACTTTTTCCAGTTGTGTCTTAAATCGTACCCTAAAATACCTAAAATTAGAGTAATGGAAATACACCTGACGTAAATCAATAAAGCCAGGACGCGTTCAGAAGTGTGGTTGCATGCAACTTAGATATTAAAAGAATTTATTATTTAAATTTTATTTCTTTAAAATTTGCATGCAACTTTGTTCTGTTTCACAATTCCTTTCTCAAAAGAAAAACAGATAATCAGAGAAAGGTAGATAATATTTTTTATACCACATTAATTTGCCTAAAAAATTTAGAACAAGTTGTTTTTTGAGATATTCTTAAGGGTGGCACAAAGTACTTGCATGGTGGCCTTTTGCTTAAAGTTAAATTAAATGTGTAAACTGATCGCGAACCATAAACATTAGGTGATTTCAAAGTTGAAGTTAAAACTATTTGCAAAATAATTTAATATGTAAAATGAAATCTTTATTGCAGCAAACATACAAAATAAAAAATAAAAACCTGGCAAGCCTTCGACAGTACTAGCACAATAGAATTGAATATTCTCTAACCAAAAGAAATGTAAAATTATGGCTTCAGTATAATAACAACAACTTTTCAAGATATTAAAACGGAAATCAAATGTATCTTGTTCTACATACAAGCTGAAGCATGATAAGATGGACAGTCAAGCTTGTGAATCAACCAATGGTTGTTGCTCAAACCCCCTTTAACTGCCATGGTCGCAATATGGCGACAGAACATATTATTTTGATTTCTAGTAAATAAAAATAGGTTATTTTAATTTGTAAAGTAGGCATATCATGCCTCTATACTCACACTGAGATACGTTGTCATAGATCATAGATACTTCATGTCTTGCTTTGTTTAGTAAATAGATATTTAGTGACAAATCTATGGAAATTTACTGTCAATACCTGGCTTACCATAGCGATTTTTCAATTTCAAAAGATATATAAATATTACTAAACATACATGGGTATTTAGCTCTATCTTACATATTTGTAGATAATATTTTACTTCTATTTTTGAATGCACAGCCTGTAGTCTATAGGAATTTATAAGTGATATCAAAGCAAAATCATTGATCTACAAATAGGTCTTTGAAACTCAACCTATTCCTACTTTATGGTGTATAGTATAAATATATAGTCTGCACAAAACTTATGATATCAGTTGTCAAAATGTACCTATATAATCATAATTTTTTTTCTGTAAATGGCAAAACGAGAAAGAAGAATAAGTTTAGATGAAGCAGAGTACACCTTATTCAATTAGATTCTGACTCCAGGCAGTGATCCAGAAATCAGTGATAATGAAGAGATATTCCAATGCGCCTCACTGAAAGGTATTGGCTGGAACCTACTGTTTGTAGACCAGACTGTGTCGTTTGTAGCATAGATCCATTGAAGGTGGTCGACGTCAAACTAAGATTAAATGTCGGGAGTGTGATGTCGCACTGTGTGAATACCCGTGTAATGACAGATTTCCTACACTCAGAGAGTACAAAATATGTCATTATTATGTATAGGCATCGAGTATATAGATATGTGTGTGTCTGTGTGTACATTTGTGTTTCCTTACTGCTCTTTTTATTGTTATACATAAATATGAACATAATACATTTAACTAATACATTTTACATAATTTTGTAAAAACAATTTAAATATCAAAGTGAAAAAGATATTCGGTAGCTAAAGGGTGTCATTTAGGTACCCTTTTTGTATCACTATGTTTGACTTAAAACTTTTGTAAAAAGTTGTATGTCAAACTTTGAATTCACCTATAATGTAAATGAACCGGAATATGATACCATAAAATTACTTTAAACTACTTATCAAAACTAACTTTAATTATTAGGTAGGTGTGGTACTCACCATAGATGTACTCCACAGAACAGGTGCAAATCTGGGCCAGTAATATAATCGCCAGTATTTTTAAGGAAGTATCTTTCATTGTTGTTAATCTTCCGCTGGGTAAACAATTCTCTTCTCAGTAATTTATATCATTAGAAATAGCAATTTGTCAGAAATGTATCTTCAATACTGTCAATGGACTTTTAATTGATTATTCTAAATTTAGATTGGTCACCGTCAGGATATTTTAACCAAGTCATTTGAAATGTGTTCGTTTGTTGTTTGTTTGTTTGGATTTTGCTGTTTCAATTATTATGTATTTACAAATTTACTGTTGTTGAATGAATGATTCAAATATACAATAACAATTATGCGTATTCAGAAGACAGATCAAAGTCGCAGTGTAGAAACGAACCTCACTCACTCAACAGTCTTGTAAAAATCGAAAGAGTACTTCTCCTAGACTAAAGGTGCAATCCTCCGAGGATATAGCAAATGTTCCCACCTGATCAGCAACAGGCAAACACCCACGGTTTTACGTTTTACAGAAAAATACAGAACAGAAAACTCAACAAATGGAAGAGAGGTACTTATTTCGATAGCATCTTAGCATTGTCATAGTAACTTGTAGCCTGTTACTTATGTTAGGAAAGTGTTTTGTTTGGTAAGCATTAATATCTTGAAAGCATGTGAGTGAGGTGAAACAGTAATGTGGCAAGTTAAGAAAACTTACCTAGATTCCATTTAATGTGTATACTGAGAAGGAATTGCAATCAACAATCCAGTATCTTATAAAGTAGCTAACAGATGCAATTTCTTAATATAATAGAAGAAAACTAAAAGTTAACTTAATTAGATTCCATTGTCTTTTGTAGGAATTAAAATAACAATAGTCATTACCAAGTTATGCATTTATAAAAGTGTATGTTGCCTAAAATAGACCAAAACCTATATTCTAATGGTTTCGTGATTGTGTGTAGATAGTCCGTTATTAATGGAATTTGGTGTATAAGGAGAACGAATACACATAGATTCTTGCTTCAGAATGGCAAAAATAAATTTACAAGACACTAAAATCGGGGTAGTGTTGCATTCCCCTGATGTATACCGATGAATCTACAAATATTTAATACCGAAAAAAGAAATACCAACGTTGAGGAAATGGGAGGATCCATCAGGCACAGTGTGTTTTCGGAAGAAATATGGTATAAAACGCTACCCAATATAATAGTGTTTTAAAATAATTTTTCTAGAAAGTTGCTACTCGATGGCATGAGTTAAGTTTCTTCCAATTGAACAACGACCATGCAGCGGTTGAGAAGTATTATTTTGTTGAATTTTACCTTCGATAGATCTACACAGCAACGACTTGATTCTTATAACTACACTCAATACTACTAACTAAATTGCCCCTGTATAGAAGTAAAACTATGTGTTTAATCGAAGAATGTGAGATAGAAAGATTATGATCATGAATGAATGACCTGTTTGAACTACGTATTAGGTTATATCCAATATATTTATATCAATAGGTTTGTCAGGTTTTAGGTCAGTGTGTTTGCATGTAGTTTCTGAAAAACAACTAAATTAAAGTAATAAAAATGTCATTTAAAAAAGTCATTTTAAAAGAAATTCAGCATTTTCTGAGAAAAAATAACAACTACTCGTAGTAAAAAATCGTTGGAAATAAAAATTGCATTCATATGCAGTAGTATGTGTAAAATAAATAAATAAATTTAGTTATGATATTTTTAGTTAAATAAAAAATATCTATTGAAAAGACTAAGATTTAACATCTACATATAATAATGAAATCGCTCAAAGAAAAAGAAATGAACACAATAAAACCTCATGCATAATTTTGACCGACAATGTGACAATGTCAGAATAATTGGATAGTCATTATTTTGTTTTTATTCACATTACAGGTAGGTAGGATCATTCACTTTAGTCGCTAGACTGATAGCTAGCTAACTTTCTCAAAATCATTGAGACATATAACCTATTTTACATTGAATTAAAAAAAACTAGACCGCTCTATAGTCTTAATTATAGTATTAAACAAAAAACGAATCTATTCTTTTAGCTGACCAAACTACTTTCCAGGTTTATGTGATAACACTGAACCTGTTTTTTTAAATATCTTACAAAAAGTGAAATAAATTTCTCATAGCATTTTAAAATATATAATTTATTTGTTATTTAATATTATCGTTAGACTGATGTTTTTGAGTAGTATAAATATATACTTGATAATTTTGTAAATACTTGCAAAAGTATCATACATGAATGAATTTCGAAGTACCTATTATACAATTTATCTGCCAAAATAGCAAAAAGTACGTTAGCTCTATCCACAAAATACATGATATCAAATGTTATATTTTAGATCCTAAATTTCAATCAATAGTTTGTATTCAGTCATTTCATTTATTCATATGACATTTTTTTAAAAGCAAACAATTTCACACTTAGAATATACATAATCTGTTTACTGTTGTCTCTCTATAAATAATTTATTTAAAATACTTTATGTAAAATATCCTTATTCGTCAGTAGTTAAATGTTTGAAAACATACATTAATAACGAAATTGGTTAGCTTTTTTAAATTTCACATGAATAAATGAAGTGTCTGATTGAAATTTAGAAGCTAACATATAAAATTTGATGTTATGTGTTTAGTGACTAGAGCTAACGTACCCACTTTTTGCTATTTTGTGATGTCATAGTTGATTATTAGATTATTAATTAATTAGGGTTTGATGGGGTCGTTCGATATTGTATTTTTAGTTAATGGAAATCATAAATTCAAATTTCGTTGTGACACCTACAGTCAACTTATAGAAATTGGGATAAGGATGTGCTTTAAAAATTGATATTATACTTTAAAAAGTATATCAATTAGAATTATTTCTATTTAATTTATATAGATTTCTCTCCAGCTGTTATATTAAAAAAGAACCGTTACGAAAGTTGTATAGTTACTTAGATTTAATAGATTTCCAAATTTGCCTATTTTACATACCTACATAATATGGCTAAATTAGAGTCGGGTGCAGAAATTTTGCAACTGATGTTTAATTTTTTACTTCAATAAAAATAATCCAATTTTAATCCAAATCGGTTATTGAATAATTTTAAAAATAGGTAAAAAAAACAGTGTTGCTATGGTTATTTTACACCTTTAGCAACGGTTGATATGCATCAAATAAACCAATTATGTTTTAAGTTTTATTCAAATCGGTTATTGTAAAATGTTAAAAATAGGTAATAGCCATTTCGGTCCCTTATCAACTGTTTCCATGCACTAAGTTAGCATTTTATTTTGAGTTATCCATTGGGAAACTAATATTCCAAATTTTATATAAAACGGATATTGCTAAATGGTAAATATAGCTGAAAAAACTTCTTTGCTATGGCCATTTAACACCTTAGCAACAGTTGATATGCACCAATTTTGTATTTTTCCCATCCTTGGTGGTCAAATTTTCTATTTTCTAAATGTCATACATATCGGCTAATTTTTAGGGGTCGATATTGGTGCTGGAGAAGAAGAATGTGAAGACAAAAGACAAAAGACAAAATTTGCAAAATGTTGATCTTGCTTGATATATCTGTTAATATTTGACCGAGTTTGATCAAATTTGGAATATAACTTCATGAGCATATATACAACTGATTTACTTTTAATAGGAATGTATTTTTTCAAAATATAGTAACTGAAAAACGGCTCTTTTCAACTCTCCATATAGGTACCTTCTGACAAAGGCAGTTATACTTTTATAGCTATCTGCCTATTGCCAAAGTCATAGATATTTATTTATATTTTTCTTTAAAAGTAACTTACTTAATGCTTCCATTATAGAAAACAACTTACAATGAAATATCAGAATAAAGCAAAGTCCTCCTTGAAATGTTACATACATCTGAAACAATAAAGACAAATTCGAGCATTTATGAAATTACAATAATTAAATAGATATTTTTTCTATCATACAATATATAAATTAAAAAACCCAAAAGGTCAAATGGTGTGCTAGTTCAAACACTAAAATAAGTGAAATAATTTTTAGGTGTTAATTCTCCTTAGGCACAAACACTATTGGTTTTAGATAATAATATTTTAAAATAGAGTTGACAAAGTCACTCTTGTATAATATGAATAGATATCTAAAGCAATCGGTTTTTCTTATTTACTTTAGAATTACTCAATATTTGAATTATAATATGTAGATTAATTTTCAGATGTTTATTGACTTTGTTAGCTCTAATATTTTATAATATCATTTATCTAAAAAATTGTATTCATACTTTTTCTGAATGCTTCTACTTTTTCTCTTTTTATGCTAAATTTTCAAATTTTCTTTACTTTTATGCTTTGATATGAAATATACGAACATTTTATATTACTCAGGCAATAATTATGCCTAGCTGATGCGGACCAAAAAGGCCGAAACAGCTGTCCTGGGTTATCATTTGCGAGTACTAAAAGTGTAGTATATTTTATCAAAATAACTTGTTTTTTTATTATTACTCTTAAACACATTTTATAATATCATTTATCTAAAAAAAATAGTATTCATACTAATACCTAGTGAAAGCAAACAACTAAAATGATTATACATTAGGGTTTGAGCAAACACACTTTTTGACTTTTTTGGTCTTTTAATTTTAATTTTTTGTAATGAATTCATTTAATTCATAATTGTGTCAATCAATTAAAATGCAATATTTCTAAGTGGAAAATTGATTAAATGAAAGTTCATATTTGGTAATATAGGCAAGATTTCATGTGGCGAAATACCAATAAAAGTATACATAGCTATGCGAGATAAATTTGCATTAGTTCCTTGTTCTTTAGCAACAGTTACTAAGAAAAATGTATATAAAATAAAAGTTCATAAATATTAAATATTTGTAAAAGTAATTTGTTGATATGCTATTCTCTTGTTCCTAGCAACAATTGCTAAGTGGAAAGTTCCTATATGGTAACTAAATTTTCATGCTACAAAATACCAATAAAAACCACTATGTGAGATAATTTTGCAAAAGAATTTTGTTTTTGTGAAATATTGGCGTCCCTATCAACAGTCACTAAGAGATATGTATATGAAACAAAAGTTCATATGTGCCAACTAAGGTTTCATGTCGTCACATAACCATAAACCATAGTTATGTGTCAAACATTTGTAAAAAATAGTTTGTTCCTATGTCATTTTGGTATACCTAGCAATAGTTGCCAAATTGAAAGTTGATTAAAGGAAAGTTCATATATGGTAACTAAGGTTTTATGTTGTCAAATATCCATAATACCATTGTTATAAGGGATATATTTGTAAAAATAAACCCAAGTTGCTATGCGATGTTGGCGCCCCTAGTAACCGTACGAAAAATTTGAGAACGGATTTTACTTCTCGTTTTAAAGTTAGTCTAGGTTTCAAATTTCATTCAAATCCGTTGGTGTTTAGACTATGATATCGGTGCTGAAGAAGAAGGAAAAAATAAGAAAAGTCAGATACTGTATCTCCTAAACTGCTTGACCGATTTTGGTATAATTTGGCACATTTAGTTACTATCGGAGCCTGAACAAATGGCATAAATCTAAAGTAAGGAAACCATTCCACTTTTCACTGAAAAGTGGTAAAATATGAGCCACTTTTAGCAATTCTATATAAGGCTGAGCTTAGGAGCTAACAACCAATTGCAAACTTTCCATGGATGGTTTGTGCAAAATAATTGTACCTTTGAAAGATTCAATGACAAAAAACAGAATTTTGAAACCAAAACAAAATGGTGGCCTAGCTATATGATGTCATCAGGTGCAAAAATTTCAGTTTGTCCAATTGACTTCAAATTTAGTGGGTAGGTCACTAGGCATTTAGTAACACAAATTCACAAATATTTTTTGAAAAATGTTGATTATCGTATTCTGCACCAAAAAATCTATTTTTGCCTAAAAAATATGGGGCTCATTTTGTGAATTACAGTCCCAATATCCTATACCCTAAGTTGTTTATGGCGCTATGAACTTTTGTAATTTTCCGTACTGTTTGACTCTCGCACGTAGGTACATGATGTATTCACAATATATTAATGTAGGTACATGTATAGGTTATGACTTTCTTAAAATTAAGTTTATGTACTGTTACGGTTGCAATGGCTAGAAACTGTAAAAGGTGCTTTATTAATTTGCAGGTATTTTGCAAGAAAATTACTAACGATAGATCTCTTTATATTTTATATCTTATTTGATACGTTGTCTACTTTAGAAAAGCATAATTAATAGAAAAATACTGTAGATTAAAATAATGAGTAACAATTGAAATTCGTTTTGGCAAAAAAAATGTTTTTTCTAAAATGATCCTGTTTTTAATTTTTATATTCAATATTGCTTCAACATTAAGACAAACAACCTATAAAAATGTAATAGATAATCAATAAGCTATACATATAGCTGTTAAAATTTTATTTATTATTTCTCTTAAATAATATAAAGATGCACCCATAGAAAAATAAATAAATATAATTTTGTTCTTTCCAAAAACGTATGTTTATAAATATTATTAGTTTGATTTTCAAATATGATGTTAAGTGTAAGCTCACAATGTTAAATGCTGTCATCTCAGTTCGCCTTAAAACGAAGTTTTTCATTTAATACGAAGTTAATACACATACAAATAAAAAAGTTCATCTTTATTATTTTTCATATCATATATTTTTATCGCTGCGTCCTCTGGTGGATGGGTGTGTTCTTCTTTGGAAGAAACCAAATCTCCTTCTTGGATAACAGCGGAGCAATGGCATTTCTTACATTTCCAATATTTTTTCCCATTTCGGGTGTAATTGATTCGAAATTGATAACCATTTAGACATAAAATGACACTACCTCTTAGAGATTTTATGAACTCCATTTATCAGCGACTCAGTCTGCACTATTAACACGTATTAACATGGATTAATTATTTATACTACAGCAATCAATGTGATCACGCAAAGGCGAAGTGTTTAGGATTTTAAGGCAGAACGCAACAGCAGCATAAGGCAGAAGGACACTTAGCAGCAATCAATGTGATTAAGCAATTGGATTAAATTATAACAATGGTAAGGCAAAGTGAGATAAGGCGAAGTGACATGTACCCATTCAGATAGATAGACAAATTTAAACAAACAAGAATATATTGAAATGAGTTGAGATGAAAAGGAATGGATTGGGATGACAAAAATGAATTGGAATGAGTAGAATAAATTGGAATAAACAGGAATATATTGAAATGAGTCGAAATGAAATGAATTGGAATAGATTAGAATAAATTGGGATGTAAAAGTGAATTAGAGTGAGTAGAAATAAATTCAAATGAACAGAAATGAATTAATTTCGAATAAACAGAGATGATTTGGGATAAATAGAGATGAATTGAGATGAGTAAGTATGGCTTGAAAAAATGTCGAATATATTGGGATGAAAAAGATAAATTGGAATGAGTTCGAAGGAATTTGGAGTGGGTAGGAAAAATTGGAATGAGTTAAATGAGTTGGAATGGGTATGAATAAATCGGAATGAGTAGGAATAAATTTGGAACAGGTAGGAATGAATTTAGATGAGTAGTGATGAATTTTAATTGAGTAGAAACAAATTTGGATTGGGTAGAAATGAATTTCGAATGAGTATAAATGAATTGGTAATGAGTGGGGATGATTTGGCCTGAATTTAGATGAATAAGACTGATTTTGAATGGGTGGAGATGAATTAGAATGAGTACATAGTGCTAAGAAGTTGGCAATTGACATGCAAAAACTAACAACGCTGTTAAAACCACTGTTAGTAGAAGACCAATGTTATTCAATAACAAACAGCTACATGTACTTAGATATTATGTACATCATTGTACATTATTTATTGATGACATGTTTTGTATAACTGCAAAAAACTGATGCACAATAATTCTGTGCTTAGATAAACCACCTACCTTCCTAATAGACGCACCTAAATGTCCCGTAAAGCTTCTGGGTATACCAATATGAACAACCATAAAATAAGGATGGAAATCTACTTTTGCTTTTCTTTGAGTAGGTGTATGGAGCACAGGTCAATACAAGGTGGGGCGTAAGAGTAACCTTACCCAATTATGAACGAAATTACTAAAATTATATGTAAAATATATGTATATTTACATTATAATAAGAAAATATTAACGTTATATACAAATATGAAAGTTATCATTCATCATGGGCTATTTATATTTTGGCCTTCTTGAATATATAGTACCTATGCACCATTTTGCTACAGTATGACAAATGACATATCACAGTAAACCCTTCAGTTATGAAATTATGAAGCCGATCCAATGTCCGAGATCTTCTTTTGTATATATTTTCCTTTAAAATGCCCCATAATGCAAAGTCAGATGGTCTAATGTCCGGGGACCGTAGAGGCCATTCAAATGGTGCTCCTTCGTCCTATCCACAATGAAAAAGTAGTGTCCAGATAGTTGCGTACATCTCTTAAGAAATGTGAGGGTGCTCCATCTTGCATCCAATTGTGAATATCTGGCCGATCAATCAATGGCATCACAAAATCAGTGAACATAGCCAGATAATTTGGTCCTGTTACTGTAGTATCAAAGTTGGCCTGCTGAAATGGCACCCCAAACACAAACTCCTGGTGATTGAACTTGTTTGCTATCATCAAATAAATGAGGATCATCAGTTGCGTATTACACTGTGATCTGACATTTGTCATACAGTATCAAAATGGTGCAGACTCTGTATTCAAGATGGCCAACACGTTGAGCATAGAATGTAAATAGCCCATGAACGATAACTTTCAAAATTGTAGATTAACAGTTAAATTTAGCCACCCTCGCCCCTTTTCTTTAAATCCAGGATCCGAACCTGCCACGTCATAAAAGTTGGCAATATCATTTATTGACACAGTTTAAAACCATGGCTAAATGTGACAAAAACTTTTATAGGTATTAAATGGAAATTTCAATTGATAATAGATTTTCCAAATAACAAATTGTTCATCGATAAATTACCACATTTATGTGTGACTAGAAAAACTGGTTTTTATTGTAATAAATCTAAGTATTTTCTCAAATACAGAGAACTATTTTTGTTACCTAAAATATTAATTTTGGTAGTGTTTTCTACGATTTTTTGTTAGTGGTTTTCAACACATTTTTTAAATAGAAATGGTTTAATTGAGAACCTCCAAACAACATGACAAAAATGAATAAATAAAATATAATTTATGACATCAATATTTACAAGACATCCATCTTTATACTAGTTCCGGGGTATTTGCGACACATCAGAACAGGATTTGAACTCCGGGCCTTCTGACATTAGCTTACGCAAGTTCAAACAACAACATTGATGTTTACAAGAAATTTAAAAAGCAAACGGGTGTCCTATTAATATTGATGTTTATGAATTATATTTAATATCTTAAAGAAATTGTTCATTTTAGAACTAAATACCGAATGCCAAAATCTAGGTTAAAGGAACAAAAACTTCTAAATCCTCATGCAATTGAGAATCCAATTGGGTAAGATCCACTTTTGGGGTCCAAACAGTTGCAATATTCAGCTTTTTCTATTTGCACGTCTTCCAAAGACCATTAAATAGTTCACTTTTCTTTCTGTTATTAATAAAACCAAACTTGATAGATTAAAAGAAAAAAACTCACCTGTTGAATTCAAAAGGAAGTCAAAACAAAGAAAAGAAACGATCAAAGCACAAAAAGCGATGTAATAGATATCGATGGCGTACTATCTTTGCAATAGAAGATGTGAAGTTGAGAGAAATTATTGTTTGGTATTACCCAACCACACTTAGCTGCGACACGTAGGACACTGATAGCACCGGCCAAACAAACTAATTATTGCAAATCGATATAATGCGTCATAATGAATAGATGAAGAGCACAAGAACAAATTAATGATTGGCATCCAACCATCCAATTTGACACGGCAAGACTCTTTGGAAATATATCAGCAGTGCAACTATTTTGCAATCTGATCACACTCTGCACAATCTGATCAGTCTAACAACCACTTCCTTCCCTTCCAGTACCTGCAACACATCCAATGAATGAGAAGTAATCAGTCCAGTCACGTCACTCTCAGGTTTCTTCTGAAACTTTAACTGCTGCGTGGGCGCAGGTTTCACCCAAGTATCAAACTTAGGTACTTATTTCTATGGAGTGAAGTTCAGTGCAGCAGTTGTGTGCTATTCTATTGGCGTGCAGTTAGACAAATTGATCAGAATAAGACTAGAAATTGGATAAATCAAGAAAAATATCATTTGGTGGATGATATAATTGCTTAGTTAATACGTAATTTATGTGCTTAGATCATGTGACCGTAACTAGATAGGTAAATACTGTCAATAATGTGTTTCTTTAAAAGATTATGTTAGTGATCACTTGATATTAAGTAGCCATAACTGGGACCAACTACCAAAGCCTAAATTATGACAGTTGAATATACTTAAACTTACACTTAGCCCATTGAACGCGATAAATTCAGATAGTGACACATTTGAATAAACAAGAATAAATTGAAATCAGTAGAAATGAATAGAAATGAGAATTGGAATGAGTTAGAATAAATTGAAAAAATGGTAGGAATGAAATAGAATATGTAGGAATAAATTTGGGTAGATAGGACTGAATTAGGAATAAAAAGATAATTTGAAATGAGTACCTACATAAGAATGAATTGATTTTAAACGAGTATTGTTGATTTCGAATGAGTACAATTGAATTTGAAATGAGTTGGAATATGTATGAATGAATCGGAATGAATAGGAACAACTTTGGCATGAGTAGTAATGGATTTGAAATAAGGGAATAAATTTGGAATAGAAAAAAACGAAAAGTCTTTACAGTACAGTAAACAACTTCAACTTCCCCAGTTTACAAAAATTGTAAACAGCTATTCGAAGAGCGCTTGAACAAATACCACTGAACACTTGTAGAGCTGCTATTTGAAACTTCCACGAGAAAATCAACAGGTGTTTGCATAATAATGGCTCTCATTTAGAATAAATGAAATTTTACTTATCATTAATGTTGAAATGTAAATAGTATGAATATATAAAAACATATATAAATAGTTGTTTTGTACTAAAACTTTCTGACCACCTACCTAACTAAGTCAAATTTAAAATTTATGCAGATATCTAACCCAAACAATTTAATCACACACGTTTTTTACCCTACAAAACCAGTTTGGGGTACCCGTTTTTAGATTATGCTTGTGATAAACTCAGTCTTTAAATGTAATGTAATTTTGTTACTGTACTATAAAACATGAATAAATGTACAAAAGGTAGAATATAAAATGAATACAATCATTTATTCAACATCTGACAATCTTTTTTGCTTGCTTACTGACAACACAGTGAAAGTTGGAGATACCTGCCTATAGAATCAATACTTTAAATGAAATTTCGAAACCTTAATATTGATTTTTGAAGTGTCAGAAATTTGACATTTTAGATGTTAAAAAAATTTTATTTGATAGTTTTTCCTTTACTTTGTAGTAATGTATAACATTTCTCGTCAAGTTACCTGAAACGAAATTCAATTTCAGGTGAATGTCAAAAACGAAATTCTTGTTACCTGAATTAAAACTACGATAACAGTAGAAATATATTTTTATCAGAAAATGAATTTCATTCAGTATGCTTTCACGATACCACACCAAACATTAGATTAACAGAAATGAACTGAGTTTTCCACAAATCAAGCACTGCTTCACAATTCAGTTAGTCAAAATACCAAATACAGTAATATAGTCAGGAGTTAAAAGAGGCGGTGGAAGTTTATTTCCGGTCATATGAATGGCAATCCCAGTTACGGGAACGAGAAATAGAAACTGAAGATGTGACCAGCTGTTATTCCCATCATTTTGTGCAATCGCAATATCAAAATACCAAAACAATTATTTTTATACACAAATGAATGGGGAGTATTAACTTATGTATGAAAACATTTACAAAGCTATCTAATGAGAAAACAAATGCAACACACCTGATATGTTTGCCCAGTTGCTATGTCCAGGAAAAACAAAACTTACAGTCAAGTAACAAACTTTATTATGTCACCCAAATGGCTATAACACACACTAACTACTAGCACTACACTAAATGATTACATAACCAGAATACAACAATGGGTAGATAAATTTGATTCATACCTTTTTTCGTTATCGGGTCGGGGTAACGCTATGTTGCGTTATCATCTATTTTTATACTATTTTGGCTTGGTTGCATAAAAAATGACTTTTGATCTTCCTTCACTTTACCCTACCATTATTATAAATTTATTTAATGATTAATAAAGAAAGCATTAGAAACCATTAGAAAGTCTAGATTTTGGAGATTTCATATAACAACCGAAAAAAATGATTATTATTGACAATCACTTTTCATAACAATGAATTTACTCGCTTTTTATGTCTCCTTAAAAAATGATTAAAAACAATATGCTCTCAGGTTGTTCGGAAATATATAAACTATTAAAAATGTTTCTAAAGTACTCATTCGGTTTCTTTTTTATGATATAGCCATGTAGATACATTTATTGTGTTAATAATGTAAAATCATTGCATAGATTTACTCACAGAGTAATTATTATATTTATTACTCTATCGAGTTAACTATATAATTCGCAAGATATCAGATATATTAATCATCGTCATCAAGTAAGAGACCCGAAATGGGCTTGATTGACTCTGTGAAGCTAGTTTATTTCTCTCATAAGCCAACTCTAGTGATAAAGCCAATCGCCAGTTTCATACACTCTTTGATGTTGTCCCACTAGCTTGTCTTTTGTCTTCCTCTACTCCACTCCTTTTTCCATTAATAGTGGCTGTTAGTATCTTTAAAACTATCAATATGCCTAAAGACACGAGCCTTCATTCTTTCAACATTCACATAATAGTTCTGTCTTTACCCAACGCTCGGAGAATCAACTCATTACTTCGGTGCTCGGTGTAAGGAATCGTGAGTACACGCCTATACTCGTAGCACTACATCTCAAAAGCTTCAATCTTTCGAATGTCAGTATTCTACAGCGTCCAACCTTCACGGCCATATAGAGTTATCGACCAGATGAGAGCTTGAAAGAGCCTAGTTTTGATCTTAAGAGGAACACCTCCGTTATTACAAATGGTTTTAAGACTTAAGAGCGTGTTTCTTCTCATAGTCAGGAGTTTCCGCATATCAGGTTTTAATTTGTAAACACTGCATCAAGGTATGTAAATTAGTTCACTTAACGTATTTCCTTGTGACCATGGTCTTGGTCTTCAGAACATTTAGATAAAGGTTGTATTCCTCAGAAGTGGCTACTAGTCTGTGTATTTGACGTTGCAAAAAAAAGTCCGTAAAATGATGGCTCATAAGCGGTCATTTTACGTCTCTTTCGAAATAATGTCTCATAATACGTAAAATTACGACTCTTAAAAGCACGACGTCTCATGAGCCATCATTTTACGTAAATACAACATTTATGTAATTTGATGGCTCATGAGACGTAA
>JAUYWI010066977.1:0-14935 GCA_034780595.1 Parotoplana pacifica
TAATAATTTAAAAGATAGACATAATTTCTAAAATTATTTTCTTAAAAAATTCTTGTATCGGTTAATTTTGAGCAGCTTATATTTTAATTCTCGACCATGTACTCATATACATGGGGACTATATCGAAAAAGTCACAGATGAGCCTGCAAAAACTATTGATGTAAAATTAAATCATTTTTATCAAAATTTCATAGAGCATTATTTTTTCAGATTTTTAAAATACTAACTTTTTTTATTAATAAATATTTTTTTATGAAATTTTAAATTCTTTTTACGAACAACCTACAGATAAAATATATTATGTATAAATTTGATCAAACTGAAGTAAAATAGAAAACAGTTATAGCATTTGTCTCATTACTTTTGGGACACCCCTTGTAACTATGTCTTTTTTACAGGACAAGGGAAATCCGGCATACGGCACAAAAAACAAGCTATAAATAATATAACTGTTTTAACATTGTAAAACCAAGTCTAACTAGTGAAAAAGAAAACAATGTTAATGTCTATAACAATCATCGTTCGAAAGCTTTTTTATTTTGGATACAAAATGAAAACTGGTTCTATGTAATTCTCTTCTCTAATATTTTGATGCAAACAAACCAGCATTGTCATTGGTTAAACAGCACCGTAGAATAAAAGTTCATTTACATTTCTATAGATAAAATCGATGACAGTACAAATCATAGACAAGAAAATTCATTTAATCTTCAAAGGCCATGACGATTTTTGTCAAATGTATTAATTAATTGAATCATAATTTCACCATAGAACACGAACTTATCATGCAATTATAAAAATTAAAGACCTAGTAATTTAAAACATCACAGAAATGACATATGCGTCGTTGAGATGGCATTTGGCACCAATGACTATGTATATTCTTTACATCAAAAATTTTCGGTTTCATCCCACCGACGCCATTGGTGACATGACATATAACATCAAAATGTACAAAAAACATGAATAAGAGTTTTCAAATCAAAATTGTGGGTACTACAGCCAAACATGATACTCTGTGGTTGTTCATATTAAATGAAAAATAAAAAGGTAAAATTTATTAATTATATCATTGCTTAGAACAATTTGAATGGACGCTGGTGAGATAATATCTGTGGTAACTAATAACAATTCAACACAATACATAATAACTTCGTTTTAATTTATGGAAGTACATAAAAAAATAACGAATTACGATTATAAAATAGACAAAAAAAACATTTATTTATACGTTTTAATGGCATCAGTGAGGTGCCAAATGACGCTTAAACTGAAGAAATGGTATCTTCTAACATTGGTGTGATCGAAATGGTATCATTTTCTGAACTGTAATTAAATGGCTATTATTATTTTATACAAAACAGCAGTTTGGGAAGCTACAAAATGAGCCTATAAGTTAAAGAAAAGCGCTTTTCATAATAATATCATCTAGCAAATGTGAAAGGGTTTAGCTAATTGCAAGTTTTTTTCAGATTCCTCGCTGAAAAAAGTAATGACATTGCGATTTACGAAACTGCTTTAAAATGAGGAAATTCTGAAAACATGCTTGCTTTATAGGAAACTTCTATTGAAACATACATTAATTTCGGATTTTTTTAATGCATTTTGCCCATCTTGGCCAATCTAGAGAGCTGTCGCGTGACGATTTTAGGGGGCAGATAAAAATACATCTGAAGATCTGAGAGAACTAATGCCAAATTCCAAATAAAAATCGGTTGGGCTATTTTTGAGCAATCTAAGAATATGTGCTCGGAAAGTACCAAATCCCGCAGTCTTCAAAGTGCCAATATTCAATAAAAATACACAATTACAAAGGTCATATATCACTAACCTTCGACATTTCATGAAATTTCAATCCTGAAGAGCCGGCCTGCTGCAAAAGTTGACAAAAAACTAATTAATATTTTTTTAAATATGTATATCACAGAACCTCTCCTGAAGAGCGGAACTTCTTGCAAGTCAAGAGCCTCTTGTATCACTGCCATAATCTAAAACAATCTGTCACTAACAATTATATATATTAAACAAATATAAATATGGTAAATATTGCTTCATGATTATCAGTGTAAAACAATTCAAGAAGCATCCTACTTTGGTGAATGGTCGACAGGAGTTATAAGATTTCCCGTTAATATTTGATCAGTCGCCGAGAATAGTCAACATAATATAATTTTAAAAATAAATTGAGAAGTAGTCTTGTATAAAACTAAAATGTGCTTCTTCTCAATTAATTTGGTCATGTTTCATGTCATGCGCAACACTTCAAATTTGTTCTTTTAACATTTCAGTATATCAGGGCTTCATAAATTAAACGTTGTAGATTCTTCACTATTTCAATCGATATTTTGTGTATTTCAATTTTGTATATTTATTGGGTTTGGTGTTAACGAGATATCCATAAGATTCAGTTATGGCCAAAAGTTTAAGGACAGCAACAACAAAACATGAAAATTGTTATTTTTATTAAACTATTTTATGTTTACAGAACAGCAAAACTTATTATCACGAAAATTGTTAATGATAACCCTTTGCATGAATGACAGCCTGGATCCTCCTAGACATGGAATCCACGAGATTTCGAAGAAGTTCAGGTGTAATGTCATGATTCCATACTTTGATGTTGGCACCAATTAATTCGTTGCGGGTCGTTGGCTTCTTCTCCTGTATTTTTTATCAACGATGAACCATAAATTATCAATTATATTTGTCTGGGGACTGTCCAGGACTCCATGGAAGAGAAAGAATTCCCAGATGTTACTTGTGCGCCGAAACGTCTCTTGACCGGTGACCATTCAACAGCAGATCGAACCATGCGCCATATGCGTTTGCTAATGCTACAACAAGTATATCAGATGAAGAGGAAAACCTTCAAAACCTTCAAAATCTATTAAACAACTTAAAAAAGATGAGGCTTATAAAACACCAACAAGAAAAAAAGTTATGGTATTTAACAAGAAGGCACTAACTCCAACTTGCCACTTAAGAACCAGTGGAGCAAGTGAAACAATTCGAATATCTGGGCAGCATACTAACAAGTGACTGTAGATGAGATACCAGAATTACCATGGCTAAGAAAGCATTCAATGACTAAAGAATCATTGCTCTTAAAACCAAGATGTTTGAAAAGCTACATCTGGTCAGGATTGCTATACGGATGCTCAAATAAATAAAAGCGTTTGGAGGCTATGGAAATTTGGTGCTACCACAGGCTCCTTTAGATTCTATTGACAGAAATGGCATCAAATGAAACAGTCCTACACAGAGTAAATGATAACAGGAAAGATTTACGGGTGCAGCGGTAGAGGCAGACAACGGAGGGTTTATCTCGACGGACTAATTGCTGCCTGTTCTGACACTCGGAACAAGCTTGATTTACTCCATTTAAATCGAGATCGCGATAAGTTCAAGAGACTAGTTGCCAAAGTCAGGACACTCCAAGAAGAAACACTATTTAATGTAAATGTAAAAAGTCAAACATTGGGACATTAAATTTCCGGATTGGTTGGTGATTATTTTCTAACGGTCTGATGATTTATTTCTGCAGGTTTGGTAATTAACATAGAACAATTTTTATAAAATGTTGACTATTCACCTAAACTTATCTACAGATACTACACATTTATATTTTATTTTAAAACAAAATTACGCAATTAAGATAGTTCAATAAATCTCCGAGTCACATTTTTAAATCTAATTAAAATGTAGGGATACCAAATAATTCAAATAAAATATTCCTAAAAATTCAGTGATGATAGAATTTAATATACAATAATTCAAAGAATGTAACGTGTGCAAATCTTAATTACCTACCAAAATCAACGGTAAATACAAAATCGCATTTGTGTAACGAAGAGATGGATTAATTAGTCAATAATTGTACAACCCATTAAAATTTGATGAATATTAAATAAAATTACATAATTAATAACTTTTCAATTTTCTTTTAAATTCGGTTCTAATAAACAATTTCAGAAATAGTAGAACTAGAGCTAAATTCAAGAATGTTTACAAATGCTTGAAACTTTGCATACTACCAAATATGCATCATTGACTATTCATTCAGTTATAGGTACCGTTTAAAAAAATATTATTATTAAAATAATATTCATTTTGACATGAAAGACATTAGTTACAAACAGTAAATATAAAAAGATAGAAAACAAAATATCTCTCTATGAAATGCATAAACAACTAAAACACTCCTAAACACAAATATAAGTATAAAAATAGACGACAAATTCATAAAACATCAATTCAAGCAAAAAAACTGCTTCAAATATAATTGTACAGGGCGGAGGCTAGAAAATTTGTTTTTTTAACACAAAGCTTAGCACCCCATATGTTCAAATGTTTTCATTAAATTTATGTAATGTCTTAAAATCAATAAAGAAATGCTTCATAGTCACATTCAATTATCCATCTTTCTAGCGAACACCCTGTACAAACAATAGAAAAATATCGACCATAAAATCATCAAAATTAATGAAAATATACTTCCTAAATGGCTCTTTTCTTTAAATTATGGATCTGGAACCTAATATTGAATCACAAAATTAAATCTACTTTAGAGAAAATATAAAATTGGAAAGTATTTCCGTAATAGTTGTATTATGTTCCTTAGTTAAATATTTGCAGTGACAAATTGCTCCTACAAGAACAATGGTAATTAAAAGAGTGCCCTAACATTATTTTATGCGTAAAAACAAGGAATTTTTTAAATCTCGTTTACAGGTTTTTATTATTTTTCTACGGTAGTTTACGTATAAAAACAATATTGAGAAAACGTAGGAAAAAACCAAGTAAAATACATATAAAAAGTCGCATATTTTCCTATGTAAAACTTAACATCGTTTTTTGTATTATTATCGAGAAATATTTTAGACATCCAGTGTAAATTTGAGGTGAATCACCCAGAAAAATTGTATCGTGTAACCCCTGGAGTACAATGAAGGCGTGTATTTACATACATGATAAAACGTTGGGATTATTATAAAAGTCACATAACGAAGGTATCCGCTATGTAACAGGTCTGTTTGCAGCCAATAGTAACGGTTTTATTTGCAGAATGCCATTTGGATAAGAGTTTGCACTAAATAATTTAGTTCAACTGCAGTCAACCGTTTGAAAGATGTCGAAGATGGGGTGCCCAGGATAGAAGTCCTTTTATGATGTGTACCTATTGCAGTTTGTACAATTTGGGCTTATGAATTTCTTGATGATAGCAAGATAGCTTTGAAGAAGTTGAGGTTGTTGACGCGGGCTTGATAAACAAAAACCGCAAAAGGAATAGGGTTGGTGATGTTTTAAACTTATCACTAGTTGCTGATCCTGCATTGGTCCTTGTAGACATTAACTTGGAAACGAAGAACCTAATATTTGAAGCATCAAAACCAATCTTGGCATTGTTTCTATTGCAATGTTGTTGACTTTTCTTGTTTCCATCGATTCCGCAACAAGGGATCCATTAGAATAGGAATGCCGTTTTTTTAAAGGATTGAAAATGCTCCAGATTTGTCCATAACTACTGAGAGTATAGTGAGACCACTAGATAGATAGTGAATCAATGCAGTTTTCAGGCCTGTAATTGAGCTAGATAAAAAAGCTGGAAAATAGAATTTGATGGTCAAATTGTACACGAGCAAGCGAAGCGCAAGATTTCTTTAGAGGTAATTATTAGAACTATATAATTCAGTATAATTATTATTAAAAACAAGCTATACAGGCAATATGTAGGGAGATACTAAACATTTAATTATGCACATTATTTAGCAATACACAAAAATAGGCAAACACGAAAGTAGGCTTAATCGTCAATAAGAAGTTACAGTATGTTTGGTACATTAAATTAAATATTGACTGCCATAAGTATGAATCACTAACTGTCGTAAAACAATTGTCAACAAACAGACTACTGTTAAAGTTTCGGCATTGTTCTTCTTGTAATTTCTCTTAACACGTTTCTTTTGTCAATGGAGATGCAGCTCGAGAACTTTTTTAATTTTCTGTTCTAAAGCTTTTCGATGAGCTCTTTCTGTCGCCAATGATGACCGGATCTCCAACAAGCGCTTCTTCTGCTCTTTCCGCTCGGTTTTAGCCTTAAACTGGTTCTACATTGCACGCTGAAAAATCGGATATTTGCTGACAGATTCTCAATAGGACATTCCTTGAAATAATTAAGGGCGCTGATGTTCTTTGATTTAAGGTGGTACTTTGTTATTGCATATTTTAAAAAATCTCGATACCCAACCAAATTGTTCTGAAGAAAAAAAGGAAATCCGCCTAAAAGCGGAAAAATCAAAGGCCTGAGTTTGGAAGAGCATTTATTTGCTTGAAGGGCAAGTATGGCAGCCAATACCATTGGCTGTACTTTTTTACGGTGAGTATTCAAAATGTAGGTAGATCACGATTTTAATAAATATATTTAACTTTATTAACTCGAGCACTTTAAAACGGTTCTTGTTAAATTCTTATCCATCAAAAAATGTATAATGCGGGGTATGGACTTCTGTTAATGTTACAAGTTATTTAAAAAAACATACGATCCGTTGTTCAAGAGAAATAGGTTTTTTTTAAAAAATTAAAACATTAATACCCGTCAGTAATATAATAATATATATAACTTTATTTATTTTTAAATATTTTCACAAAAAATGACCATATTTTTTAATTTATTGTAACATCAACAGAAGTCAATTGGATAAATGAGGGATATGAATTTAATATAAGGCCCAAGCGCTCTAATGGCCTCAGGTACTACTAAAACAATGAGAAACGTCCAGTAGTTTCATAATATTGGCTTTTAAAATCTAACCATTATGATTGGTTGGAAGCCGATGGGCTGTCAGACTATAGGTTAAATAGCAATAAAAGGCAAGAAACAAATTTAAAACAATCAACAGTGAATAGTGTGTATACCAGATAAACTGTAATCATTTTTTTAATTTATTAAATTAGAAAAGTATAAAACATCCATTTTGGGATTGTCAAGATCAAATGGTCCCCATAATCTATGGGTAGTGAACTTACGTTCTATGTTTTTAATGAAAGTCGAAAATAACGGGTGTTTGTTATTTGCATAAATAATTATATATGCAAATAACATACATTGCACAATAAAGATTCATCTTCCTTATAATGCAATAAATATTTGAAATAAAATTGAGGTACCACATGTTAGTGGCTGACAATTAATATGTATATGTACATCTGTAGTACACCTCCTAAAGGAACATAACAACAACTTACAAAAAACTTCAATTTTAAATGTCGATATTATTTTAACATATTCGGAAGACTAGAGACGTATAAATTGTATATTAGATTCCGACATACACCAATCTTCAAAGAAAGAAAATACGTATATAAAAATCATTTGAATGGTCGATATAAACAAATCACTAAATATCAGGTGGAAAACAGTTCAAATATAAAACAGTAGATAAGTCACAAAATTGCAATGGTACAAAAATTTTAAAATATAAATGGTCAGTAAAGTCTTGACTAGATGAGTGTCAGTTCATATACACACATACACATCTACACCTGGATAAAACCGCCAATCTTGGTATAAAGGATGATTACAATGTATATGGTTATTTTGAAAGTTTTTGTGGTAAGAATAAATAAAAATACAGTGACTTGGGTAAACTAAAATGCGATGATGCACTGTAAAGCACCTTATATTGATATAGTAACACCTCGACATTTAAATGGCCATTTCTGACTCGTGTCTCTGCATGAAAAATCACCAATACAACAAACAGTCAATTTTAAATGTAGTACCAACTTCTGATTAAAAGAATTATTGAGACCAATACTCAAATTGTACTTTTTACACAACGATCAGTAATTTAATTGCAAATTAACTGTTTGCTGAATCACTTTTGTGTTCTATTTTTTGTAATTGCTGTAGATCAAACGATAAACCTATAAAATATATATGATTCATTGGAAATCAGTGCTATGGATACGAAAGAACGAAGATTCTTATCCTTTTTTACAAAAATACTTTAAAAAAACTAGCAACTACAAGGCAAATCAATAACCACAATTGGTTCCATACATCCTAAATTTCGAACAAATTCAAACTATCATAAATTAATCATTATTGCTGTTCTCAAACAATAATAATTCTGTTGACAAACAGCATCAATGATGCAGTATATATAAAATAATATATCCAAGTCAAAACAATAAATACCAATAAATTCAACTACATATATTATAACAAACGAATTTAAAACTGTAAGTAGATAACAAAATATGAGGTAACGTCTCCTTGCAACGTTGTATACACAAAATGATTTAGGTGCAAGTATGTAGGTGTGTTTAAATTAAAAAATCGTTTTAAACAATCAATAACCATAAAAAATCGTGTAGCCACAACAAACTAACAACTTTTTGGATATTGAAAAATACATTCATTGGTACTACTAGTACAAAAGTTCTTTGAGAAGAAAAGAAACCAGTTTAATATTGTACATCAATAGATATACAAAGTACAAAATTATCTTGTAACAAATGTAGTAGTACAATACAAAAGCAATTCATAAATAGATATAAAATATTGTCTATAAAATTACAATAATTGTCAAGTCTTTAGAAGTAATTCATAAATAAATACCTACATTTTTATAAACATCCCGCTTGGTCATGTCTTCTGGATTTCTGAAATAAAATAGCGAAACAAACGATGTACCAACTAACTAGTAATATGTAAAAAAAATTAAAAATTAAATTATTTCGAAAGTGACTTTAAATTTTTTAGCATTATCAGTTTAGATTCTTGAAAAAATCGAACTTAGTTCAAATTTGGAGCATAGGTCAAATAGGACATAAGTAATACAAATACGGTTTTTAAATAAATGATTTCTTGATTTTTAGCCACAAAAATCGATATGTTGGCATAAAATCACGTACAAATGGCTCAAAAATCTATACAAAAGATCCTATTTACTAATAATAAAAAAGACACCTAGAATGTAACTAAGACAATGCATCATTAAAATATAAACAAATTCTATTTCTTAGCACTATTTTAATCAAAATTAAATATTTTCAAATCCAAGAATATACAATAAACAAATATCAACAAATTTCATAATAATTTTATCTGAATAGATGTTGTGTACATTTTGCCAGTTTTGGTTAACTTCACTGTTTCGGAAGGCCATCTGTCAACCTTTAGGGTGGTCAAACCAAAAAGCTTGCATCCCTAGTCATTTATCTGTACAGGTCTAATTTCAATAACGATCTTGTAAACAATACTAGATTTAATATGAAAATGAATAAGAAACTAGTGATGTTCATATGGAGTCCAAAGTTTGATTATTGACACATAGCACTTGACTCCACGTCACCAAAAACTTGACGTCTGCCATTGAATATTGGGGGGTTTTAAGCTACACATGGCATCAAATGGTCCATATTATGTTAAATTCATATCTTTTAAAAATCGCATATTTCACGGTTACCCAATTGGCTCCGAATTCAGAGTACTGACTGCTGTAATTAAAAATATTGTCAATGTGCGAAGTTTATGTGTTTAAAATTATGATTATATTCAATACCACATGATATAAAATACATCATTTTATAAAATCTATTCGTAGAAAATTATTTTCGATGAATAAGTTATTAATTTTTGAACTGATTTTCGATGATTAAAAATTAATAGTAACTAAAGATAGCGATAAAATTTCCACATAAACTACATTCAATTATTCAAAATAATAGAAAATTGATCAAATATATTCATTAACCCAGTTCTTATCGATATATTTGTGTAAAAAATAAATCTGTAAGTGTATTATAAATGTATTGTAATATATTACTAAGAAAATAATAACACAAAAAATAAATTACGTTTTATTTTTGTTTTAAATAAACTGGTTTTGGTTACAATAGTGAACGTGTTATCTTAAAAAGGACGAATGGAGACAACTTTAGTCTGTAAATGAAAAGTTTTTATCATTTACAGAAGCTAAAAATTATATTGAACAATATTTTAAAAGGCATAAAGGTATGGTTAATACAGCCCCGCCCCTTTCTAGCTGCATGTTAAGTAAGGGTTCTATAAAGATTGTCACATTAAGACAACTTTTTGAAGGAACGAAGTAGCCATTTCAAATTTGAAACCTAATGGTTTTGAAGAATGTTCTAAAAGTGAAAGATCTGTGATAGACCCACTTCATTTTTTTCTTTTCAACGGTTTTTAACTTCTTTTTCTAATTGCTTTACTTTGAGGAAAAGGTTTTACAAAAATAAAGTCTACCGGAGAAAATAAAGTGAGTTAATCACAAATCGTTTTCTTTAGAAACATTCTTCAAAACCATTAGGTTTCCGATTTGAAATGGCTACTTATTCCAAAAAGTTGTCTTAATGTGACGATTTTCATAAAACACTTACTTAACATGCAGGGGCTGTACGATTTTATAAAATTTAATACCAAATGGGGACATAATATTTTTAGTGACTTACTATGCCCAAAATTGTTGCTACTTATTATGCCCAAGATACCCGAGATGTAGTGAAAAAGGAATGCGGAGCGATCAGTTTTTTTTTAAGTAGAGAAGTATTTTGATCCAAGTGCTTGGAAGGTGGTGATGAGGTGGCTGCGATAAATGGAGCATTGTAGTAAATGATTAGGATGAAGTTGTGCACTGGATCCAATGCGACCATTGTTTGATGCGATATTTATTCTGCATAGGGCTGACCAAAAACATCGTGAGAATTATTTTTGTTCTAATATGTAGAGCTTAATCTTGATGTTCTAGTTATTTCTCTAGATACACACGGTAGTCACATATCCCAATTGGAATTTATTTAGCACAACATGACAATTTTAATGCGAATCAAAGGTGGGGGCTAAAAAGATCAACTAAATTAGTAGCACAACCTATTGTTTATTGCATTGTTATATATATTTTGAATTCGATAAAAGGACGAGCCCTGACATCAACAGCAATCAGTACACTCAATTTGAAGCCAATTAGATAAACATAAAAAATGCAGAGATAAGAATTTAACACAATGTGCAACAGCAGATGTCCAGTTTTGGTAATGTGGAGTCAGGTACTAGGTGTCTGTCTATATCAAAGATACACTTGTGAACAAAAAGATTCGGAAAAACCTCCTCCACAGCAAGAATGTATTTGTGTCCACCATATGCCTGTTACACCACTGTTATAGTTACTTACTAACTTATATTTTAATACATACAATACTTACGCAATCTTCTTTCTTTGGGGTTCTGTTGTCAGCTTTGGTACTCTACGAACAATTATACTGGTGTACTTTGGAATCAACTCATCTTCTTTATTATATTCTACAATAAAAAAATTAGTCACATTTGACATTAAAAGTGAAGGTATCAATTTTACTTCAGTCATTACTAATGATTATTGAAATATTTGAAAGTAATATTTTTTGTAAACAAATTCTAATTTTAAAATAAATAGAAGGAATCAAGGATTTCGTCAATTAATTAAACACACCATATATACTGTCCCTTCTTTACAGTGTTACAGGGAAATGAGTCCTAAGAATATTGCAACATTACTCTGTAATGTTAGAAGGTAAGTACACATAGATAATATACCTACAATCTCTTGAAATTTTACTAAATTCTATGAAATTTAACAAAAGTGAATACCTTTAATATCACAGCAAGACAAAATGATCACATTAAAAATTTGAAACTAAAAAACCTAATTTTAAAATGAAATTACCTTTGCCATTTTCATCCTCTAGTTTTAAGTCATAATCATTTGATTTCAATCCACCTTTAATTCTAATGTTCTGTCTTAATTCTCTAACAGATATAGAAGAACCATCAAACTGAATGTTGTCATATTGTAAACTTGACTTAAATTTGTATCTAACAGATGAAGCCATCTAAAAATAACAAAAGCATATATATACTACTAATTATAGGGAGGGTACATAATTCAACTATGCATGATGGAAATACAAAAATAAAAGCAAGATTGACCATTTTAAATTATGAATTATATGTTTAGTATATTCCCAGAAAATGTGAACAATGACCAATCTGAAAATAGATTTGAAATCTGGACATTCTAATCTATGAATTGAAATATAGTTTCATTCATTCATTTAAAGAAACTTAAAATTTGACTTTACTCACTAATCTAACTTTATTAGGATTTACATTTTCTTTAAAGTTATTTGAAATAATGTATTACATAGAAACTAGAAGTCCCTTTTTCTAGATAAGCTCTATACTGGGGTTGGTCCAATTTATTTTTTATAGTTTTTCTTCATAAATAACTGGCCGTGACTGATGTAAAATGGTTTATTATTAGTTTATTAGGTTAATTTCTTTGTTTAATTTAAAATTTAATGTGTCAGTCAGGCTGATCCCAAAATCACTGGACCTCAATTTATGACTTCGGAGAAAGTTATAATATTTTTAATTGGCACACTAATAAAGTATCAAATAAAAAGTGTATGTTCCAAATTCAAAGGTATTCCAATATATCAGTCAAATTTTACTATAAAAGTCATTTTCATTTTTATGTGTATCTAAATATTAGAATTTGCACAAAACAGTCAATATTTTTATTAAATGTACTAGTTATTAAGAATTGAGTGTAGAACATCTCATTAAAATATAAAGAAATTGTGCTTGTTGGTCTGTATTTAATCACAATTTTATAAAGGCTCTCAAGTCACACCATTGTGGACAAAAAAATCAATATTTTCCAAAACCTAGAATCTATATTAAACAAGGAGTGTTTATAGTGTGTCTACCAAATATTAACCATTTTCAGTACATTTTGGCCAAAATGGTGACCTTAAGGGGGTCTGACTAAAACACAATGTAGTATCCCAAAGTCAAATTTTATAATAATTGGGCTAATTGTTTTTACAATCAATTTTTAAAAAAACATGCAGGTCACACCCTTCCCCAGAATAAGAAAGTATTTTGCAAAGTATATTGATAACTATAAAATACAATGTATATTATATCATTGAATTAATGATATATAAATTACAGATTATATGAATAATAAAATCAATATTAGCAGAACATCCATCTGTAAACTAATTTTTGAGTAGTTGTTGCTCATTGGTACAAAGCAGGATTTGAATCTGGAAACTTCTGATTAGCATGCAAACATTCCAACTGCTGGGCATGTTCACTCACAAACATTAATGTTAATTACTTACATTTAAAAAGCCCTATGTGGTAAGTTTCATGTCTAAAAACAACCTGTATACAAAATCAAGATTGAATTGACAGAGAATGAAGTTTCAAATCTGAAGAACACTGGTCAAAATATTCAGCCTTGATAATATATGTTGGTTGTTATTAAACATTAAATTAAAAACATTTGGCATTAGAAACCGAACTTATTTTAAACACCAATTCTGGTGAGCAAGCCTATGGTCTAATGGTTAGATTGATCAAGGCCATTATTGAAATAATTTTTGTAATTTCCATTTGCCCCAGGAGAACCATTTTATTATTAGCCAAGAACAAATATGGAATTTCATTTTTATAAAAAAATAATTATTATTGCATACAGGATAAACTGACCTCAAGTACCATAAAATGAATCTTATTGTGACTGTTTTTGTCATACCATTAGTATATGTAATTCTATCAATTAATTTAAAATTTTGATAAACTAAAAACAAAACTAATTAATTTTCCAACAATAAAAATTGTAAATATAATTTACAATTTTTTTATAGAATGGGTTTGTCAATAAAGCATTTGGTAATCTATTCATTGATTTATGGTCAAAAAACATTTAGTGAATGGTAAAACTCTCAGAGTAGGGAGCTAAAACTTGATATTTTTTATAATAGTACAATATTTATTGTTGTTGGGACAATTGTAATTAATTTGTTTTCAAAATTAGCCCTTATGCATAAAAAGGAAAACTAATGCTTAATGCTAGCTTTTACTAAATTGTTTTGACTGAATTAGAAGCAAGTTTGTCACTCTTGACATATAGACAATTTTATTATGTTGATACTCACCACATAAGATTTTATACCATGTGGTGAGAGTCACACAGAAGGATTTTCAAATAATATCAATGTAATGTTTAACCTACATTTGTTTTGATTCACAATGAAAAACATGTTTCAGTATTGTTCTTTCAAACTAAACTGAAAACACATGAGTTGCTATGAAGAATACAAAGTTTATAGAGATAGAAAAAAGACAAATCTATTTATTTAATAGTCTGCAAAAAGGTCAAACACATAGAAAGATAATTATATGTAAATGGTATTTGCACAGAAGCAGAAAATACCAGGTCATTCATACCAAAACCAGGACAGAAAAAATGATTTCTAAACTGGGACACTTGGCAGGTATGCTCAATTTTCAATCTCATTTTTTAAAATAACTTAAATCTTACTTTCTTAATTTTTCTATTATTATTTAGACTTTGAAGCATTGTTTGGGCAACTCCAATTTGTCATCATTATTTTGT
The DNA here is from genome assembly GCA_034780595.1 of Parotoplana pacifica. NCBI lineage: Eukaryota > Metazoa > Platyhelminthes > Proseriata > Otoplanidae > Parotoplana > Parotoplana pacifica. The sequence goes on from JAUYWI010066977.1 coordinate 14,475, forward strand.
ATAGCAATCTGGATTTTGTTTGTAGCATCTTCTTTAAGGATCTTGCAACATCCATTTCACTTTCAATTGTATAGTTGCTTTCTTTGCTTTATGTGCTGCTTAAATTTTTTCTGTCTCTTCTGCATGCTTTGATGAGGTGGCTTTCTCCAAATTGCATTTCTTCACATATGCTCCATAACTAACTCTGGTATTACTCATCAGATCTTTAGAAATTGCCAAATTTCCTGTTTACTTTGAAATAATTTCATGTTATCTTTAATAGTTTCCAATGCAATTATGCCCTTGTAAGACGGTGCTTGTAGTTTAGTGTTTGAGAATCCATGTTTGACATCTGCATTTTCATGGTAAATGGATATAGCTGCTTTTACTAATTTTGAAAGTGTAGGATACTTTGGTAATCCATCAGCACTCTTTAACTCAAATACCTTTGTCCAATATAGGCATGATATATTTACAATTGT
>JAUYWI010066988.1:0-14933 GCA_034780595.1 Parotoplana pacifica
TTCTGACTCGACCACCACCTCTTGTGCTCCTGTAGTAACGCCGTTGAGTTAATTGCACAAGATGCAGAGGCGTTTCATCTGTGAATAGAACTCTGTTCCATTGCTCCCTGGTCCAGTTGACATGTTCACGTGCCCAACCAAGACGAACAGCGCGATGACGGGCAGTCAGCAGAGGTTTTTTGGGGGCTACATACGAATAACGACCTGCGGTGAAGAGACGGTGTCGAACAGTACGTGCAGTAGCTTGAACTCCACTTGTTTCCGCCCACTGCTGAGACAGGGCTCTACTGGAGGTGGCAGGGTTTTGAGAAGAAAGTCGCAGAAGTGACCTGTCTTGTCTCTCTGTGGAAATTCGACCTCTTCCACGTCCTGGCTGATGCTCAACTGATCCAGTTCGTCTATTTTTGTTGATCAAATCCGAGATTGTTGCTGGTCTCACATTAAAGCGCTCGGCTAACTGGCGGTAGGTGTAACCTTCTTGCTGAAGCGTGACAATTTGTATCCTTTGATTGTGAGTCAACAGCATGATTATCAAAATGTTAACTTAATTTAAGTTTGGACATCAATTTATTCAATGTATTTTACTATTAAAACTCATTTATGTTGTTGTCCAATCACAATAACTACCAATTTCAGTGGTGATATAGTCATTATTATGTAAATATTGACACGCAAGCACAGCACTGTTTAACTTATCTTCTGACTCCTACTGCTCACACCCAGCTGTAACAAAGGTATGATGCAATAGTCAGAATAGCTTACTTAGTGTCCCCACTGCTTCACTGTTAAGTATAATCAATTTAACATAAGGCAATCGGTGTTGATATGACGCAACTAGGGTTCATATCAAATCTCTCTCTTTAAAATATCATGACATTCTGATTCTCATTCCAGTCTTATCATACATTATCTCGAGTCAAGAGACATGACTGGACAGTGGACGTGTTTACTGAATGCTAGACACTTAGGGATTGATGTTTTAGCTTATACATATCAATTTGAGTGTTGAAAAGAAATATTGATGAACTTTAATAAATACAAGAATAAATAATAACATATTTGATGCTTGTTACGGTTAATTTTTGCCAGCCCTGTATATCTACCAAGATTAATCAATTTTATGATTTTTTGCAAAACCCTAAAAACTTTGCAAGACAATATATGTATTATTGTTTAAGCATACCAAATTTCAGGAAATCGTTTTTTTTACCATTTGGGGATAAGTGGCCAGGTCCCGTTAGTGACCCAAGATTGGAATTATTAGGTGACTCAACTAAGTCGTATGCAATGTCTAGCGTTTTCTATTAATGGGAACAAATGTATCAAGTTTTCTATATTCACTAAAAACATCTCCTCAGAGAGATAATAACATTACATTCAACAATGTACATTTATTAGATAGGCTAACAGCCACCCTTACAAATGATGAATATTTCGTCTGTGTTTTGTCAAGTTTGATTTCAATGCACAACTATAATCACAAGCCTCACATTGAAACGGTTTCTCCCCAGTGTGCTTTCGTATGTGACGAATGAGGTCCTTCTTCCAAGCACATCCAACCTCACAATAGGGGCACTGGAATTGGTTTTTATTAATGTGAACATAGTGCATGTGGTTTTTGCATTTAAACCAGTTATTGAATGTTTTGGGACAATAATCACATTGATAGTAAGGTATTTCATTTGAATTTGGAACAAGAGAACTTATATCCGGTTTCGACCTTGATGTGGAAGTGGCAATGTAATGACACTACAAAAGAAACATAATTTAGGCATAGAAATATCAAGAGAAAGCAATCACCTATTAGATATTTGCCTAGTTTTATAGAGCTACGTAATAAAGAACTGGATGATAGTGAAAGTGATGCTTTCCATGAACCATTTTTTTGTATGAAGCTCCATTTTTCGAAGTTCAATAAAGAAACAAACTCTATAAGTGACGCTTTCATAAAACCGAATCCTATAAAATATGTTGTTATGTAGTATGGGACACTCACACGACATATAGAAAGTATGGACTGGCACTATTAATCCATATAATCTGAAAAGAAAACCTTTTTTCTAAAACTTCCCTAAGTAACATAAAAAATTCAGCATAAATATGTAGAGTTGAAAATATGCATGCATTATAAAATTTAGAAACAGACATCCCTGTAAAAACAAAATCCAAACAATAATATTCACCATTTTGAAAATGAACTATCTTTTTAAGGCATATACTGATTGATAAAATAAAGCTACTAATTTTCACTTAGGCATAGTTCAATAAGCGCATTATTTTCTATATTAAAGTAAGTAGTATTTGAGAATGTCAGACAAAATTTAACGTATTTGCCTTAGTTACATACCAAGCTTTAAAATAAAACTAAATTTAAACACCTCGAGTGCTTAATTACTTCAAAATAATAATCCGATTTGGAGAAATTCATCATTAAACTCTTAAAGTCTAGCTGGAGATAAAAATCAATAAAAAATAACTACATAATCTTAACAATACGAGACGGGAATATATGGAAAATAATTCGAACACGGCTCCACCAATTGAGACAAAATTTGGCATCAGAGCTCAGTTGTAAGAATAAGTATCTGGGTTCTGACCCGCTTAAAAGTCAGGTAACGGACTCAAAACATTGAAGCACTTTTTACAAAAGAAACAAACAAAAATAGAATTGATTAATATTTGTTAGAAAAGTAGAAAATTGGATAAATAACAATGGGTTTTTAAATTATATTTTACTTTGGAAAACGTTGCTAACTGATGTAGAAAATTTCACTAAAAAATTAACAAAAATATTTGTGTCAAACATTAACCTCATTGAAATACCTTTTTATCTTTTTCATCTATGTTTAAATGTGCCAAATACACAAAACGCAGCTTTATTGAAAATTTAACTTCCATTGATTTTGAGCCCAGACTGACTAATGAAATAGAAAATTAAAAAAATAGATTTTTCTCAACTTCAATTAATAGTGATCAAATTGATTCCAAAATCACCAGAAATAATCTAGAAACTATTTTTTTCCGGACCTACCCTTATATGGTTGCCCTCATAAGCCAGCAACCAAAAAGATGAGGCATCCAATCTTCCAAAAAAATGAAATCTCAATTGTAATCAATGTGGATTTGACATTTTAGTGATTTTTAATTTGAAAATCAATAAAACCAACTTAAATTGATAATCAATAACTATGCTAGTGATTATATGCTCCAGATTTAAAAACAACTCGATGTTTAAGTTAGGATTTTATTGGCAATTGGACTTTTAATTCGGCTACCTTATCGTTTTTCCTCCACTCCAAACAATGTTCTGTAATGAATCTTTTCAAGCTACCAGTGTTTCAAATTTCAGTCTAATCCAATTACAAAAAGAATGGTTTTCTATGGGGGAGGATTGAAATAAATAAATAATTTTAGTTCCATTTTTGTTTTACAGAAACTAATAAAGGCTTCTAATCTTTTTGGCAAAAAAACAGTTTAAAGTCTTAAAAATAACCTTTAAAAGATCTTTTAAGAACCATATGAGTAATCCAACGTGAAATTTAAGTCAAACTAAAATTCACGTTATTTAGTGATGAACTTGTGTGAATCTTATCTTGTGTACTCGTTGCCTGTGTGAATTATAATTCGACTTGTCTGCAAACGAATTGCCACAAATATCACAAAGAAACGGTCTCTCTCCCGTATGTAAGCGTATATGGCGACTCAAATTATCTTTTCTACCACACGAAAATTTACAATAAGAACATTTATATTGGTGTCTATGCGTATGGACGGCCTTTGTATGAATATTACATGAAAGCAAATTTGAAAATCTTTTTGGACAGAAATTGCATTTAAAGCAGTTCTCGTCCATAATTGTAGCATTTGAATTTGAGTATTGTCTGCCAACATAATCAAACTGCAAAAAAGATAAAATAAACAATAAATTTTTAAACAGTTTATGTTCATAATTCTATATATTCTACATAAGACATCAAAAACCTTTTAGGAGGCAACACCCTGGTTATTAATATCGATTCATAAATTCAAAAAAAGCATTCTGGAAAAATTTCTCTTCAGATAGCTGCAAATAAAATTTCTCATACGAAGGATCACCAAAATATAAAGATTAGTCATTTCAAAATCATTAAAAGCACTATAAAAAGGTATCATATTTGAGGTAACGCTTCTCAGATAAGGTTTTCCATTAAAGGTGGTAGTTTAATCCATTAATCATCTTCTAAAGTTACGACTGATTAGTGATCCTAGGATTTCTGGAGCTCAAACAACATATATCCTGGAGAAGTTATTCGTATTTAACTGATTCATTCAAAGAAATATTTCAATAAATTTAGTATTACACTGCGTCAACAAACAAGTAAAAAAACAACTATAATTATCGATTTTATAACCAGAGCAGAATTTATTGTTTTGGTTTATTTTAATTTTTAATTAAAAAAAGGAAGAAACTACTAAAATATTTCCAAGTGCCATAGATATTCAATTGCATATAATAGGTAACAAAACTAATATCAACAAAACGTATCCCTGACTTGATTCTATCCAGAGCTTCTTAGTTTCATTTGCTTTGCTATGCATGAAATATTAGAAATGTCCTAAATTTGCTTGAATGCAACGTGACTACTCATCAAACAAATAACCACAAGATATTAGAAGTCAAACAGGAAACTTGTTTTTAAAAACAGGAATTTTGATGGTCTTGTAATCATCTAATTAACCACAAAATGATTTTAATTAAGAACTGAGTCAGGTACACAAATTACAGGACCACAATCTCAGACTGTTAATTTGCTAATTAAGCTATATCATGTAAATTAATATTTGGCGCATTTTCAAATATACGGAACACTTTCATTTTCAGGAGTCTTTGTAATTACAGGATGATTCAAAAAGACGTACAGACCTTTCTATCTACATATTTTATTTAACACTTCTGTACATAAGATTTTATAAAATATTTAATGCAAATATATATTACAACAAGACTTATATACCTCCGAAAAGTTAATATACCTCAGAAATGGAATTTCCAAAAGCTAAAAACAGATAGAAAAATGTATGTCCTTTTGACTCATCCTGTATTTATAGGCTTACGATAGCACAACTTTCTATATCATACTGTTCTGTCATTAGCTGATACGCAGACGTAAATTTATCGGTAAAAATTCTTAAAATTTGAATAACAAAATAGATTTCATTCACTTTTGAAGTGTCCCTTTGCACCGGTTATTACTAATATCATTGATTCTGCATATACCTTGATTGTAAGTTTTTTGATACTCTAATTAAATTGTAAATAATTAACTTTACTACTACGGGTTATTAACAGTTAGTATTTCTGCTGTCCAAAAATTACGACTAATTTACGTTAAGAACGAGTTTGCGTATATTAGTACTAGCAATCTTAAATATAACAGAGGTAGTTATTCTACTACATATTTGTTATTTTGAACATATGTAGTTATATAAGAAAACAATTTATGATGAAAAATAAGATGGGTTAACAGTAAAAATCAATACTTATGGATAAGCGCCAAATATACGTTAGTGATTTCAAATACTCTAAATTAAAAATATTCTCCAAAAATCGTTGTAAGTTGGTGATAGATGAGTACTTTTCATTATAACAACAAATTTAAAAAAATCAGTGATGTACTATTTTGAAAAATGGACTAATATCACTAAAGCTAATTTATGTTACAGAAAAGTAGACTAATTTACGTTACATAATGGAAATTAGTACTTAGGTCAGTGCAATTAAATTCTGAATTAAATTATAGTATTTCATTTTTTTTAAAACACTGAGTATTATTTGAAAAATGCACCTTAAGTACATTTTTCTGTATTTATTACTATTTATGTCCATATAAAAAGGAAAGCTTATATCTGACACCGCAAATCTATAGATATGGCCGAAATTCTATTTCTATGAGAGCAAAAATGTTAGGTTTCTAGATTCGTTAAAAAATTGGGGTCTATAAAGCACCTTTGATTTTCAGACAATATTAGTAAAAATAGTTAGTGTAATTTATATCAATGTAGTAATCTTAAAATCAATGTGAATACTTTTCAGGTCGAGTGCTTAAAATCTAGAATTATGTTTTCTACCGAAATATCAAAATCTGTTTAAAATCAAAAACAATTTTTTTAAATTCTAGAGCCATTTACCAATTTTATAAAATAAGTATCAAGTAGAAAGTGTTCCCACAACTGTAAATAATCAATTAATTTTTATTATTCACCAGCAAAGCCACTACGAAACCGGTCTCGTAGTGGCTTTGCTGGTGAATAATAAAAATTAATAAAATAAGTATTTAGGTATAGAAGAATCGTTTTCTGCGAATTAACCCAACTGTGCATTATGCAGTGTGAGAATTTGGTTTAACCATTCTATATGTCATGCTTAAGTCTAGGATATAATAAGAATTACCAAGACAAATAAATCTACCAGTCAAATTAAATCATTAGAATTGTTACCAAAGAAAAAATACAACTCATAAAACAATATGACGTATAGTCATTAAATTAATTTAAAAAAACTATTTTGTAAACCAGCCATGTTGGTATGTGCATTCATGGCGATCCTTGATAAAAAATGACATAAATAATCAACCTAAGAACTAATGCAATCAGTTAAGAGCACAAAATATCCATAACTGACACTTCTTACAGAAAAATCGATATTTTTAAAGAATTCTTAGCACTATATACCTACGTACAATCCTGATTTAGGTACTTGCACACACCAAATCAATCAGACAGACGGAATTTTTTAGAATAAAAATACCTCAATGAATCTTTCTAAACATGTCTACTACAGAGGGTCAATCAATGTGAAACTTGATGTCTAGTGTAGATAAAATGGCCTAACCAGGATCACAAAATTAATGTACCCCGAAAAAAGTATTCAATTGTACCTGACCGAATTTATCAAGGAACATTTCTGCAACAAAATCCTCCCGGAAGTGGCTATTTTTGTTGACCATCCGCCCAGCACTGAGCGCTTCCAAATTACATGAAGAATACAAACAACGTAGGTTTCGGTCAGATGCCAACTAAATCAGACACCTTATTGTCTTGAACTATTTCGATATGACGAAATTGATCAAATCGGTAATGGTATTTTCATAAAACATGTTGGTTCCAATTCACCAATCAAGTTTGAATCTTCCTTTCAAAACATTGATCTGTCTATCTTACTTAACGGAAACAATAGAGGAAGCATTTTTTGACATCAGTTATTTACTCGAACTTTGCAACAATGACATGAATACCAAGAACATTTTAATAACACAACCAGTTCCCAAAATAGTGCTTCCATGTATCTACATTTTAATATCTATTAAAGTCCAGTTAAAAGTTAAGTTTATGAATGGATACAAGATGCCGTCTCAAGTGCGGTTTTTGAACAAAAGCTTTCTTGCAAATATCACAAATAAATGGTTTTTCCCCAGTATGAGTGCGAGTATGGTTAATGTGATGAGTTTTGTTGTAGCAAACATAGGAACAATAAGAGCACCTATATGTGACTCTTTGAGTTGTAACTAAGTGGCTATCTCGCATATGTTGTCTCCAGTTAGTAAGATCAGAATAGACTTCGAAACAATAATGACAATTATATTTAGTTTCTTTCTGTATGACAGTTCTGTCACCATCAAATTTGGCCTGTAAAAAAGGAGAGGAAATACAAGCTTTATTCAATATACATAGAATACAAAACAACCACAAACAGACCAGGCAGTAAGTTGTATTACCAAATGTCCAATAGCTATATGCATAATTTACATACTCCTCTCTCACTCATCCTCTCAAACAGACATTTCACATAGTAGCATGCATCTAGATTTACATATATAGTAAAAATATAACCTATCCAGGATCACGTGACAGCTCCCTGAATGCTTCAGAGGGATGTCATGTAACCCTGGTTACTGTATTTAATACAATTTATCAAGGGACATTTCTCAAACACAACACTTCCGGAAGTAACTACTTTGGGTGACCATCCGCCTAGCACTAAGTGCTTCTATTTTATATCAGATATATGAACAACAGAGGTCTCGATCAGATACCAAATAAATCAACCATAAAATATTCGTTCCAATATTTTTTTAGAAGGCTTGACAAATATTATTTATTATTTGAATATTTGCTGCAATAAAGATTTTATTCTACATATAACATATCTAAATCATCAATTGATTTCCAATCTTCTTTTCACATTGTGCTCAATGATGAGACGTAAATCAAATTGGTTGTGTATCTTACTTAACATTTGACTACGAGTGCGAAGGGTGGGGTGATAATAATCCACCCACTCTACACAAATATGCTTCTCATGGGTCCATTTGGTTGAATTTGACAGATGACAAATGAGGACAATTCCCATTTTAAAATTCAATACTTCGCCATAGCTAGCAGTTCTATGACGTCGTCAAGTCAGGAAATGTCATTTTCTAGTTTGCATACTTCCTAGGGTCCTTAAGTAAATTTGTAAGATTTGAATTTGCACTTTTTCGAAATAATAGTGATTCTTAACATTTTTGTCGTTTTTTATTTTATCAAAATTACTAAAATGCATCTAAAATCCACTAAAATCATGCTATTTGTTTCCAATTTGGCATATGCAGACGTCGAAAGTACAAGGGAATGGTCAATAAAAACTGTTTTTTTCAAAAGTGAAGTTTGTGCTAAATGATTTAAAATGGTTTACTATTAGTTTCTAGCTCATACAAAAATAATTTTGGAATGATTTTATTTGCAAAAATAGAATTTGAGAATAATTAATTCTTAATGCATCAACCGGGTCTAGTCCCAAAATCAGTTAACTGTAGATTTTTATTTGACACATAAAAACTAGATCAGGAATTCTAGTAGATCTTTCGTACGTTAGGAAATTAAATTTAAAATTTTCCCATCAAAATACATGGATTTTCATATATGGACACAAAAATTCTCATAACTTTTTTTTGGATTAATACATATTTTTTAAATACAATTTTCAACATTGGTTAGGCATCTGCAAAGCAACAAATCTCTTTGGTTCAAAGAAAATATCATAAATAAGTTTTTTTAATCATAGAAATAAAATTTTCAAAATATATATTTGCCTTTCAGGTTGTACCCTGGTCCCAGATATCAATATTTCTAGAAAGCCGGACTACATATTAAACAAATGAATGTTTGCAGTCAACTTAATCATTTTTGACAGATTGTATACGGAATTTGGTAAGCTCATCTTCTCACAGATATTTGGGTTTTGAATAAAGGATGTTTTAGTCCGGAAGCCCAATGGGTTTTATTACATAGATGGTGAATACCAGTTCAGAAGGGTAAGTTGCATATAAATTCTGGGGTCACTCAAAGTATTTTTCTTATGCTGAAAAATAGCGGTGAAAACTGTTTGTAACATGATGAGAAGTCAGTAGTATAAATTTGATATACATTGAAGTAACTTTTTTCACTTGATATTTGTCAACAAAGTAAAAATACACTGGGTGACGCCAAAATCATCTACATATATGCAATATGTGTGCAACGCAAGACTGACCGTTCTGATCTGGTATTCAAATATTCTATGTAAAAAAGTCTTCAAACCTTTGGGACTCGATATTATGATTAAAACCCTCTGGACTCCCAGTCTGTTTTTATCTTAGATTGTGCTTTGCTGCATTGTATCGCAATTGTATGTTATACGATTGATTCTGGATGTGGTAAAGTCTCTAACAGTTGTGTGTGAAGGGGGGGAGACCGGTGAGAGTATTTGTGATGCAATTTATAGCTGGTGCAATATGACGACTTTGATCATTAGTGTCATGTTGGGCCTATAGTTCACACCAAAGTACATATAGCACGTATGGAATTAGATTTGTGCTGAAATGCATATCGATACAATTTTAGTAAATTATTTCTTTTAAAATCAATAACTAAAAATACACTATTTTTTAAATTCTTCTCTGACACGGAATACATATCATGTTTATAGCAAATGTTTTAAAACAACAAGCTTCACCTACGTAAGTTCATGGGAGGAGACATACACTCGTGGCAAAAATATTGTCATTTATAACTTATAAAAATAGCATGTTTATCACGAAGTAATGAGTAATCAATACTCGAAGAAAAGGAATATTAGTTCTATCTGCGACTCGATTGGCTGAGAGATAGAATTATATGCAGAGCATGCTACTATTTGGAATTGATAAACGGGTACAATATTTTTGCCACGAGTGTAATATTCTAAACAGTAAGAAACAGCAAAACATCCCGCAACAAATTCTCATATTTTATATTACGTGTCAGGGATGACAAGATTTCGGGTGAATTTAATTAAAACCCAGCATTATCAAAGATACATAAAATTTTTGTAGATATATGCTTATAAATAACACACTTACTCCACTTTGTTGATAACCTTCAGTGCTTCTGTGCAGCTGCTCACCTGAAAGGACAAAAAAACAAATTTGAAACCAACTTCTCTGTATCCATCTCCGCTCCACTCTTTGGTGCATGGCAAATCTTATAGTGTTGGAATTTCACCGTTGACCTACTTGCTTTCCATGCACATGAACACAGTGTTCAAGTAACTTTCTTCCGTATTAATCCCCACCATATAAAACTACTTGGTGAATAAGATTCCAAAAATGTTCAATAGAGATGACAAAAGATGAGTGACTAGAAGATTGTTTCTCGAGGCAGTCAAATGTCATAAGCATAACTTCTGCATTTCAAAACAAAAACTATTATTATGACTTATGTATATGCATCCAAAAATTATGGTGACAACTATTTTTAGCAAGATTTTTATTTTTAATGATCAGAAGTGGTTTATTGCTACTTTCAGAAACAATTCCCATGTGCCCATAATAGCAGGTCTCCACTCTTCTAAGCTATATTATTGAAATCATCTGATGAATATGTCCAATCCAGTTGACGATACCAGGCAAGATATCTTTTTGAATACGGGCATTGTTCGGTCTCAGATAATAAATGTACTCCATCTTGTAAGAGAAAGTACATATGATGGTGGTCAGCTGGTTACAAATAAAACTAAACTTACTCAGAAGGAGTGACTGATTTTCTTCGATGATGGAGGATCAGTGGTTCCTAGTTACACACTGTGGAATCAAGAGAATTTTCCCTCCTCCCATATTTTCGCAATTTTATCTTTAGGACTACACAATCAAGGTCTATAAAAAACGAAGTATCCCCATTGATCTGCATTAGCATTACAGAGAACTAAACTCTCAGATCCACAAGTTGTGTCTTGTTTATGTCCATATACACCCCCCTTCATTTTGTTATAGAGCAAATTTTATTGAAAATATTGATGTACATGTTGATGACAGTACATTTATCCACAAAAACGGAAATTTAAGGATCTCAAAATATCTGCTCTTTGCCTTTAGGCTGGTACCCATCCCAGACCTGCCTCCTCCACCAAGCATTGGATGGGACAGGTCTGGAGGAGGCAAAATACTTGGGACAAGATAAAATAACAGGCCTGGACAGGGGTAAGCCCAGGGATTTTATTAATTGTAATATTTTGTCCCAAGTATTTTGCTCACACGGTACTATACATATGTGGTCTTTAATGTTCCGTTTCTATGCTGAAATAAAATATAATATTATCAACATGTATATCAATATTTTTGAATAAAATTTGTAACACAATAACAACATTTTGCACATTTGTCGGTAGTTAACTTATTTTTTATGGGGTGTAATTATGTAATTAATAGTGCGGTTGTCCTTTCCAGGACCTACCCATTAAGGCAAATAACAGAAATAATATTATGGATCATTTGAGAATTTTAGAGCTACAAAAATCAATCTCTCTTAATTAATATTTTGAAACTAAAAACAAACACATGTTTTAGTTACTAATAAAATTAAGTTACCACCTCACCAGAAGTTGATGGCTCATCTAGAATCAAACAATCTGGTTCGTCTTTGATTTTCACCTGCTCCGTCTGATTTTCTTGTACTGGTAGTAAAGCACTACTGGACTCTATGTTTGGTTCATTATGATTAGTCTACAAAGTAAATAGGAATCACATAAAATATACATATTTACCATCAGCTTCTGATTATCTTGAATTGTTTCATGTTTAGACTAGACACAATTTCAGTAAAATAACTAGGTGGTTATTTTAACTTATAATCATAGGTACTTACAATTGAAGAGAAAAGTTCAACTTTTGTAGGATCATCTTTCAGCTCATCAACTGATTCCATGTTAGCTGTAGTGGTGGTATGCCTTGTTTCTGGAGGTTGTTCCACTATTGGGGTATCTGAATTACATACTGATGGATAAAATTCATCAGCTATGACGGGCGGCTGAAAAACACTGGAGACCAAATTTGATGAAAACTGCTGCTGATGGTAACTATATGGGTTACTTTTATTAAGTCTTTGCTTCGCTTTATGACAAAGTTGTTCACCCAGTGTTCTCTTTAGATGTCTTTTTTTAATCGTTTTATCAGTGACATCATTTCTTGTAAAACATAATTCTTGTGTAGCAAAAGCTGGTCCATAGTTATTCAATTCAGGCTGTTCAAAATTATTCTCATTATAACCGGAAACAATGTTATCCGTTTGAATTAAAGAAGAATCCTGTCCAAAACACATTAGCTGCACTAGTTTCTGCTCCAATTTAGCAATCTCTGAATAAACTTCAAAATAATCATTTCTCTGGATTGTTGAAAGCAATTCGACAGCACAAATTATCTTGAAATAAAAAATCAACTTTAATATTATATCTAAATGGATAGCACATATAATTAAAATAAAAACAAAATAATTAGAAAATTAAATTAGAATAGAAATTTCTGAATAATTTAAATTAATTTTTTTTTATTCTAATATATAAATCTGTTCCATAATTCATATTTTATCATTTTATTAATGACTAATGAAACACTCTCATTATGTCCTTTTCACTAGAACATATAATTAAAAAATAGATTATGCTATTTGAAAATAATAACTTTTATTTACTAATCCTTGACAGATAAAAATTTAATAGGCTACTAATACACATAAAAGCAGCCTATATATAAAATGCAAAAATGGTATTTTTATGCTCATAAAATTTGTGGAAAGATTTGAATTTGTGTCACTCCTATTAAAAACACATTAAAATTTGATAATTTAGATTATTTCCTCTCCGCCATAAAATTTGTATTATTTCACTTAGTTGCAAAACATAAAGATAGGTACTACAGAAAACAATAAATTTAGATAATATGTAAGAAGGTATGATATTATGGTGGTTACCTATATTTTTATATTCATCCTTTTTTTCATTTCTAAGGTGTTTTTTTGCCTATTGTAATATGTAGTTTAATTCACCTTTATTTCCTATTTGACCTTTTAACAGTTAAGAGTGAAAACTTAAAACTATGTGAGGTAAATTTACTTGCCCTTAAACAATTTATTTTAAATGGTGTAAATTTATACCCCGTTTTTGTTTTATCTTCCCTTTCTAGAGAATTTTCAACCCATTTTGATTGAAAAAGTTTACTCAAAGGGAAATTAACTTGTGGATCAAATATTTTAGGTCATGTAGGGATGAAAAATTAAAATCATTGCAAACATTTTTCTATTAAAATTTATTTACATTTACAATTGATAATCTGTTTCCTCTTTTTGATTTAGGTACTTATTCATTTTTTAATTATTTAAATGGTGCAAAATTACTAGAAATATCAAAATAGGCTTGGTGTAAGCAATGTGGGGAAACTTGTAATTGTTATACAGAAATGAGATATTTTAGTAAAACCCACAATACCAAAAAATATTCTTTACTTTTTAAATTAGAAATATAAATTGGATAAACACTGTACTACTGAATTACTGTTTCAGATAATAATTGCCACATGGATCCACAACTTTCGAGTGGTGTTGTAGAAATTGGTTTAACCAAAGCAATTTATGGATAAAATGATTTTATATAGATAGGTACACCCAATTTTGTAAAATTTTGAAAAGCACTGATTAAAAGCATATAATCATATTCTCTTTTGTTTTTTTAGTTTGATTGTTTAAAGTCACATGATACTAGGAAAAATAAAATTTTACAAAATATACACCCCTGGAGAAGAGAAATAAATAAGTAAACTGATAATATTGATACTATATATATATGTATATATATTGATGTAAAAGTGATCTACTAATTATGTAAGAGGTCTACAACCTTTTGATTGTTATTATCATTGAATTTCCTGTACAAGTTAATTAATTTTCTTCAATAAATTATGAAAAATACAAGGTGGTAGTTATTTATTCCAGGTATGTAGATAATTTCAGACATAAGATTACTAGAAATAATAATTATATTTTATTCACAATTTTATACAATTATTTAATTACATTTTTATGTAATACATAATTTTAATTATATTTACATGTAATACATAATTTTTGAAAAGCATTTTAACACTAGAATTCTTTATACCTAGAACAGTGAAACCCATTAATTGACAAATTCCATGTAAAGGTATAAAATTATGTTATATTCTTAAATTCGTATTTAGAGATATATAGGCAGTCATAAAATAAAATAATTAGCTCTTAAACTGATTATGCAATAACAACAAATAATCATATACACTGCTTTCAATAATGTGTGATCCATAGACCCCTTAAATAGAAAGACTAGTATCTTCTATGCTCGGTATCTGGAACTTGGGTCCCAAGTTGGAACTTTGGTCCCAACCATAATTTGTGTCAATTACGTGATAGCACCTTGTTTCTGGTGTCTTATAGGTTTTTTAGGTCGAGGAGTTTATTTTTCATACTTTTAACCTTCTACGACGTCAGCTACAGGCCATTTAAAGGTGAAATCTTGGTAATTTAAGGGTAAAAAAGCATAAAAAACACAAAATCATACAGATAATCAAATATTTTTTCAATTAAAACAATGGAAA
>JAUYWI010066999.1:0-14932 GCA_034780595.1 Parotoplana pacifica
CCGTTTCCTTTGGTGCTGTTGAAATACTGTGTTTGTGATCACTAGTTTGTGTAGTCTGCAGAAATCTACGAATTGTTATCCTCTTGTGTTCCTCGTTCCCAATCAGAAGTTTCCTACTTCTTTATCGTCGCTTCCTTCTCCAACAATTGCATTCCAATCTCCCATAAATACAAGATAATCGTTTCCCTTTGTTTCGTGAATAAGTTCTTCTATTTCGTCATATAGCGCTTCATTTTTGTTTTCGTCGTGGTCCGATGTTGGCAGGGACACTTGCATAATTGCTATGTTGTCGGTTCTGCATATGTATATGTATTAAAGAAAATGATAAGAAACAGAATGGTAGAATGAATTCAGGTGTTGATATCATTATTTGATTAAAGTGGAAGTGTAACATGGAAATCGATCGTAATTCACTTGTATTCATTCTACATACTACACATATATTTGTTATTTCTGAATCTGATAGATAATCTCTGTATGCAGTAATGGCTACCTGTATGGATTTCCGAAAGCTCGTATAAATATTTTCTAACAGCACCTTTTTAGTTTTCTAGGCTGTTTAAACAAAACCAAAACTGAATTTCACGTCTTAGAAGTTTGCGATACACCAAGCTGACGGTGTGTGCCCAGTAATATTAAACTCTGTTAATGTTAAAACTGACAGTAATGGTTAATAGAAGAAGCAGGGCTGTTATTTGCGAGTAGTATGAATAAGTAGTATATTTTTATCAAGTATTCCTGATTTTTTTATTACTCTTAAACACATAAAATTGTCCAGAACCTGTTTTGACAGCGTGAGTGCCTATTAATATGACATATACGAACAAAGCCGAAACAGCTGTCCTGGGCTATCATTTGGGAGTAATATAGATAAGTGGTCTATTTTTTATCAAACTATACCTGTTTTTTATATTAATATTCTTAAACACATTAAAATCTGTTAATGTTTAAAGCAATAAAAGAAACAGGAATGATAACAGCGATCTTTATATAAGGCGCTAGAAAACCATTTAACATACTATGTCTGTGATTTATGTGAGTTTTACAAAAGAGTCCCTAAAAATCTCCTTTTGGTAAATAGTTAAATTATATTTAAATTTCTATAATACTCGGACTCCGTTCGGTTGAGATGCCAGCGATCTAGATACGAGTATTTGAGAAGTCACTGTTTAGGTTCAACAACATTTTATTTCTGACGTTTCTTTAGGAGTTATGTATTTCTTCAACATAACCATCATTTAATCAGCTGTATAAGTTAAATATTTAGATATCAATCACTTGTATTGTTGAATAATAAAAACCACCTGAAAAACTAGTTGCTATACATAATAATGTGATACTCTGATAAATTTTTTAACCAGTGCTACAAAGTACAGATACCTCTGTAGTTTAAATGAAAGGAATAGATTACGTACTTTTTGCGATAACGATCTTAGAACCCAAAAATCCAGCCCAGGTTGCAGATGCAAATACAAGACTACTTCTCCCTGATTGTAGTACTATTGGTTCGTATGGTCTAGAGCACAGTTTTGTCCACCTGCAGAAACAAAGGTAAGTAAAATGAACTAATTTGGTTGTTCGCTAAAACTATGTTTAAAGGTCAACTTTCACTGAGGTCTGTCCTCATTTTCTCTCTGAAACTTTGTTTAAATATTCAGTGTTTATGTCATCATATATTATAAGTGGGTATTGTATTAAATAGATCAAAATATGTCATATCTTTTATTGCATAATCACCTCTAATCTAAGGTATCAAGTGCAAAGTAAAAATTATACGTACCAACTCGAAGGTAGTTGTTGCTGCAAAGTCCTACAGCAAATGGTCCATTGATTTTTATGATTGCTTGAAATCCTGATGGAATAATTATATTGTAAGAGCAGTTTGATCCAAAAGGAGACATTACGTTTACAACATCCATTGAATTGAAGTCGTAGGTACTGTTGCATGGTGTATGTAAGACTGAAGAATATTAATACAAGCGATTTATACGATACAACTGTCAAGTAACACATATAAAAATAAATATATTTAATTAAAGTAAGATACACCTTTTTATTATCGAAATATATTTTCCGTAGAAGTTTTGATTTTGTAGAGCTCATGTAAATATTTTAGCACCACTTTTTATAAATTAATTTGTTCCAGCAATGGAAAAATGTTGTGCCAAAATTGACAAAAAATCACTCAAGGTGTTTAGGAAAGGCAAATAAGTATTTTTTCTTATTTGTTTCTTTTATGTCTTCTTTGTCCGCTTCTCCCTTTCATCAACGATTTCATATCCTAAACATTAACTGATGCAAATGAAATTTGGCACCTAGTTTAACATCAGATTTTTGTTGCGACGGCCAGAGACGCCTACATTACATGACTACAATGAGTTTCACTTATTTATTCTGTATAAAAAAATTATATATATTTAAATAGTGGCGAAAAGGAAAATACATATCTTGTCAAAAACGGATACGGGACAATATCTATTTGAAGAATATAAGGTGAAATTATTCGCAGAAGAGACATTTTTTTGTAACCGACAATTACAAGCAAATAGAAAGATCACAAAATGATGTTTCTTCTGAATGTGATTAATATCATCAACCTCAGATTCTCTGGTAGATCTGAGCGTTGGAGATCTCTATTCATAGTCACCCTTATCACTTCCAAATCTCATTTTCGAATGAATCTACTGCTTTGTATTCTGAGTGTTGAGCTTGACTGTTGTTAAAGATTTACAGGCTTCCAATTCATCATGACGTTCTGCATTTAGAAATGCATATCTATTGTTCACTTCCAGCTAAAGCATATACCTACCTTGTTTCTTCCTTGAGGCATTCTAGCTTTAATTTTGACATATGTTTCGATTTCCTAAACTCTATTGATTCACTTGACATTTGTATGTCACATGATCGTGGTGACTCACAAAGTCTGAACCTGGTATGCTTTTCAAATATTGGATTGCATTCCGGAAGCTGTTGTTAATTGTGATGTAGTCAATCTAATATCATACCTCGTGTTAAGGTCTTTTATATGTCCGCATTCACATTGGATAGTTCTTAAATCATTCGACAGATGTGCTGCTCCGTTCCTTTGTTTTATTAAAACAAAACGAGCCTACGATAAAACCTTCCGAAAAGAGCAAATTTTGAAATTTAGATCCCACACAGGATGATGAGTATTTCTTGTGCATTGTTTTGTGTCCAGCTTGTTCGAGCTCTACGTGGTACGTTTCAAATTCGCATTCTTCTCTGTCGTCTGGTGGAGCATAAACTGGTAATTTTTACCTCTTTCATGTTTTTCACGGCATAAATCATCGTGCGTCTTTGTTGTTGAAATTTCCGATAACTTAGAATGCATTTTGCTGATGCTTATGTTGTTCATCCGTGTTTTCTCCTTTTTAAGAATTTCTAGTTTTACTAGACAGTAAAGAGTTTTTACATTCCATGTTCTCATTTGTCTTATATCTGTATATCGGTCTAGTTTCAACTACACCTTCCATGGATCTTGTTACACCTAATCATATTTGTTCTTGGCAGTGAATTTCTAATGATTATCCTTTATTTATAACATAACTTAACATTTCTTTAGATAGTCAAATGACGCTTTTGGTGGTTTTAGGTATAGGCAATATTTGGCGGTACGGAGTGTTAATAATTTGTAGTTTTCCTGGACTGTAAAGAGTTCCCACATTCCATGTTCTCATTTGACTTATATCTGTATAACGGTCTAGTTTCAACTGCACCTTGCATGGATCTTATTACACGTAATGATAATTGTTCCCAGCAGTGGTTTTTCAAGGCCTCCCGTAAGAGAATGACCATTGAACTGTTCCGAACTTTGACAGTCCTGTGGATTGTCCACCCTCCAAACTCAACCAAAACAAACCAAGCGAGGGGGCCGATTTCGTAGCTGGTAGAAGTGGCTTTGACTTTATCTGACTATAAATCAACAATCAATAAATGAAAAATATAAAACAACAAAAAATACAGAATGTGATCTAAGTTTTAACCCTTGGTCGGGGGAAATGGGTAGGCCTGTACCCACAGCATTTTATAAGGTTCAGTGTATAATAAAACATATTCTATTTTTAATAATATATTAGATGTTTACATATTTTTCTGTATATTTTCAAATACTAATTTCAAAATTTTATGTATCTACAGTGTTACTAATAATGTGGCATGGGAGAGAGAAGAGATAGCGAAATAAAATCTCTAAATAGCAGGATTACTACATTTTATTTGGATAATATATCGACTTGGATTCGGACTTCTTTCATTATCATTCAAACCCACGACCTTCAGATCGACCACAATCAAATATATTTGGACGATTGACAGCCAATGAAAACACTAATTTTGAACATGATTGACTAGGGCCATTTTTAACCGCTCTTTTACGGTGATAGGGGGGGGGAGGCATAGCTGTCAATATACAATTGTTGGGTTCTAGGATATCAAACAACTCATTTCTACTATAACTTTGGCCAATTACCTGCGTAGTTGAATTTTAAAATCTCAAATAGGTATCTTGTTTTCTTCAAAGCCATTTGTCAAATCTATTTCAAATCTTCATTTTGCTTAAACTATTAAAAGTTTTTCAACGTCAAAAGTTTTAAAATAAGACGACATATAGAGATTAACAGTTAGCACTATTATATTTAAATTTTAAATAAAACCTTCATTATTTTCTCGAAGTTATAATCAAAAGAATAAATTGCTTTCTCATTCCTAGTCTTTTAATCACTACATAAAGTGATACCTACTGCTGTACTCCGTTCTTTGATACTATCATTCCCTGCTTTCACATTCCTAAAATGCTCCACTGGGGAGGTTCTGAAAACCAGTTGAGAAAAACTGATATTCTTTGTTGTACGAAAAATGAATCCAACAACAGAGTCTGCGCTGTGATGATGTGGGGATGTTGGATGAATTGTAATGACAATGGGTACAACACACTATTATTTAGAGATATTTAAGTCGGTGAGATGTCCATTGCTTGTGCACTACTTTTGACATCTCTATTTCTTTATTCTATGATTTTCGTTACATGTGCACTTTGGTTATTGCGTGGGTAGTTTTGGAAATGAACAATACCCACTACAGTCAATTTCTATTTAAGATTGTACATTTATTGTTGTACTTATTTGGAAATATAATTCAAATTTAATAGATGAAGATGTCTATAAATCCAGTATTGTATGTATCTATGGCAACTTTAATACACCACTAAAATTATGATAAATTGTACCTATTATGATGTATAAGGAAAGTTATCTGGCAAATACCGACGACGCTAAAAATGGAATTTTAAGATTCCACATTTTCTGTTTATCATCTGTATTTTTGTAAATAATGAAGTTCAGACAGTTTTAACTAGGATTAAAAATCAAATCTCATGTTAGACAATCGGTAGAGATGTACTTTGGAAGATTTAAAAGTATTATTAGAGCTAAAACAAACTCTCCAAAATTCTGAACACGCACGCTTTTTTTCTATCGATATGATTTTGATTGTATATTAAAAACTAAAGCAGGAAATTGAGATGGCTGAGTTGAATAGTACCACCATTAACTGCAAGTTATAGAGACTGTTTTCAACAATATTTATTTTTTATTGATAAGTTAAAAGGTAACATAAGTATATATATATTGTTATATTATGCTCCGTTTTAGGTAGATTATGTATAATATTGACTAAAAAAGGAGGTGGGGTTGATATGAAGAAGATCAAAAAGTTCGGATGACAGATCACACTATAATATTTATTACATACCCAAGATTTTAAATCATGTCAATAATAAAATTTGCCGAGTTTCACCATTTACGTTCGATTGCACATGAAAACGTTAATCTAAAACTATACGTATATTGACTAAATTTAGATTAGCTCAGCATTCGGAAACATAGAGCTTAATCCAGATATTCAGAAAAAATATGCATCGGTACATAATTGTATTTTCTCAGTAATTATTGCTCAACTATTTGTAGAAATAGTACCTAGTAGATGTAAGTTCACTCAAGGTTCCCGTGAGAGGCTTTAAAGATGTCAATATTTTTATACAACGAATATGGCACTATAGATCTGCATAAATTCATAATACGACGTTTACCACAAATCAAACAAATTTTACCAGCATTTAAATACCAAAAACAAAAACTTCGTAAGGGTAACCAACCAGGTTTCCAAGTTCATGCAAATCTGTTCGGTAGTTTCTGAGTGATAGGGGGCATCTCATTATCTACGAAGGGTTAATTAACCCATTGCGGATAAAGATTTGTTTTCTAAATTGCTCAAAAACTTCTGAATCGATTCACTTTTAAATCTGGATCTGTTTTTTTTGGTGTGACCCCCCAAGATCATGTGAGGGCCCTCTGAAAAAATGCAGTTGGTCCCAAAATACCTAAATGTATTTTTTTTACAAAGAACTCACTTCTGAGGCTAAATAGTAATAGGATTAATTAATATTTGGTAGATAGACTACCAACACTCTATTGTTTAACTATTTTTCAAGTTTTTTAAAATTGATTTTCATGACCAGGGTGCAATTACACAAAAACCGATGAATTATTTTTTTCCATATTTGTTAACAATTAGAACATTTTATTAAAAAAGATTTGTCCAAAATTATAAAAATGTTTGTGTCAAAAATGGATAATTTTGTTTCCTAATAAAGTATGAATAGTTCATTGGAATGCCTTCATATTTGGCATATCTATTCTTTATCTGGAATGTTATAAGTGTGCCAAGCAAAAAAGTAAGTTTTATCCAAAGTCAAAACTTGAGGCCTAGCCGATAATGCATTAAAAATCCTTTTTTTTCTAAAATTCAATTTTAGGGGAAGAAATTATATTCCCAAACCACTAGAAATGACCTAGAAACTAAAAATAAATCAAATAGAGCCATTTATATGTGAGTAAATGTACGTTAACAAACAATTTATGGACCTACTACCCCAATATGCTAGGCCTCATAGATCAGCAACCATAAAAATGAAGCATCCAAGTTTCTTATATATTATTTCTAATACTATCCTAGTTCAAAATTTGAAATTTGAGTAAGATTGGCTGTTTCGTACGGATTCTAGAGCCATTTGACTGATTTTGGCCAACAATATCCATTTCCCCACCAGAAATATTGAGTTTTTACCCCCCAAATCGGTACTCAATACAGTTTCAAACAATGTCTATGGGTTTGTGTTACCTGAGTGCCTAGTGGACCAACACACCTAATTTGAAGCAAATCGGATAAAAAAACTTTATTTTTTGGCCCAGTCGGATCCTACTTGGCCCCCCTTATCAATGTTATTCACAAAAAGGGTTTGTCGATGGATCTTTCCAAGGTACCTGTGAACAAAATTTGAGCCCAATACGAGAAGTCTGAAATCCTAGGTGTGTGCATTGTGGTGGTGGTGTGGTCACCCTCTCTTTATCCGCGGCCTACGTAAAAATATGTTTATCCAATTTTATGAAAAACAAAATGCATTATTGCTTCTTCTTCTTCTTCTTCTTTTGGTACCCGGCCTCAGCAGCGCCCAGTCCTTCCCACATATTCCACTAGTTTCTCCGGATCGAGGAAATAATCATCAGGGCCTGTGGCCTCGGTGAAGATTTTCATTCTTCTCCATTTGTCGCAGGAAGTGATATGGTGATCTGCCGTGTCTTCCCCCACGTTGCAGTTTTTTGCACATCGGAGAAGTTTTTTTTGCCGATTTTGAAGAGGTAATGTTGTAGGAGGGGACTCTTCCCTGTCTTAAGTTGGTGGTAGGTGACAGCGTCTTTTCTTGGGAGGTTTCCAGTAACAATATTGGATCTAAATCTCTAGTGCATTGGAGGTTCCAGCTTTTTGTCGATTCTTCCAATCATTGCTTATCTCTCTGTTTCTGACGTCATTAACCACAGACTCAAGGTCAACTTCAGCCTGGTTCATCTTGCTTCCCTCTTTCGCCGCACCTTCAGCCTCCTCGTTACCTTCCATATCGCAGTGGAGTGGATGTTCTTGAGGATGTTGCTAGATATGTACTGCGAGGTAGTGAAGGTGATCTTGCTGATTCAATTTTTCGAAGCAGTGATACGAAGCTCTAGTCTAAAGCAGGGAATGATAGTATCAAAGAATGGAGTACAGCAGTAGGTATCATTGGAAATGGACAGAGAAATGGAGAACCATGACATCCTACTTTAACACTACGAAGATCGAATTTGATGGTGAGGTACGTTTTGTCAAATAAAATTTAGTTGGTATAAAACAGGCATTAAACTGAGTTAAAATGTAAAGTGACAGCGAATTACCATTAAAAAATGAGAAAAACAAATAAAACTGAAGTCTGGAATATCCGGTCACAAGCCGATTATTTTATCTCCGATTTTTATGCAGTCCTCTGGTCTGTCTGATGATTTATTAATAAGCCGTACTTGGATAAAATAGGGAAAAATATAATATGGAGAAAAGAATCTAATAGCCCGTCTATAATTGTCTATAATATGTATCTTTGCTGGACATCTTTTAGCAAATCAATAATTTTGTAAAGTTCGTACCGATATTGATAAAAATTGATAAACTAAAATTCATTGGCAATAAAATGATCAATGATTAAGGGACTTATGTATGATGTCAATATGTCTAAATACTAATCTTTGTTTCTCTTCCAATTTGATATAAACTACTTTGTAGTCTAAAAAATAAGAGTTTATAAACACTTCCCAAAAAGTTTATTGATTTTTTTAAACAATACAATGTGTACCTACCTGTGTAGAACATACCTAATCATTTTGGTTAATTATAAAACTGTAATTATTTGTTTAGGATTGTTTATTATAAATATAAAACAAATGATAATCGGAAATAAGATGTATTGGCAGTATTAGGGACCTTTATCCCAATTTTCAAAAACAAGACTGCGGAAACTAACGCGGCATCAAACAGCATTCACAGATTCCGAAATTGTGGACAAAAGGTTGAGAAAGAAAGTGACAGTTACGCACCAGCGGTTTGGTTTTATGCCTGAGCGGAGTACAACAGATGCCAGTTTTGTACTGCGATAAGTAATAGGGAAATACAGAGAAGGACAGAAAGACGTGCACTTCATCTTTATTGACTTGAAGAAGGCATATGACCGGGTACCAATACAAGAACTGTGGAACTGTCTGAGGTTGAAGGGACACGTACAAAGGGTGTTCTGCCGGCGAGTCGGAGGACTTTGGGGTGACTGTGGGACTCCATGAAGGATCTGCCCTGAGTCCACTTTTTGTTGCCTTGGAAATAGACTGCCTGACGGGTAAAGTCCAGAGAGAAGCACCATGGGATACGCTGTTTTCAGATGACGTGGTTATGAGATTGGAGTCAGGGGCATAGACTAGAAATATGGAGAGCAGCAATGGAGGACGGAGGAATGCGTATTAACAGTTAGAAAGCGCAGTATTTGAGATTGAAAGAAGAACCTACACAAGGCAGTAAAGGATGAAGAGGTGAAAATGCAGGAAGAAAATCTCAACCAGGTAGAGGAGTTTAAATACCTGGGTTCAACAGTTCAGGCAGATGGTGGATCTGAGAAAGAGGTGAAGAAACGGATACAAGCTGATGGGGTGCATGAAAAGGATTACTGGTGTCATACGTGACAGAAAAGTACCAGAGAAGGTGAAATGGATAAGACAATGGTGAGACCAGCAATGCTGTATGGAGTGGAGACTGATTATTACAAAAGAACAGAAAAAAATGGCAGAGGGTCTTTAGGATTGAAAAGACTCGATTGAGTAAGAAATAAAAAGGTGGGGAGAGGATGACTATAGGAGAATTGGGAGGAAAATTGAGGGAAGTGAGGCTCCTGTGGTTAGGACATGTGGTGAGGAGAGCGATTGGCTATGTGGGTAGAAGAGTCAGAAAAATGAAGGTGGGGAAGAGGAAGCATGGACGACCCAAAAAGAAATAACTAGATTGCATTTGTGAAGATATGGAGACGGTGGAAGTCCGAGAGGAGGGTGCAATGGACCCCCAAGAAGTGGAGGAAAATGATCGGCACTGGCGACCCCACCTAAATGTGGAAAAAGCCAAAAGCAGTAGAAGTAGAAGTTTATTCCGTCCATATTTGGTCGTTTAATTTTATCAGAAAGAATAGTATGAAGCCAAATTATGTTGTGCATCCAAACTTCCGACTCTGCTTTTGATCTTGATATTTAGATTTTATTCAAATTGGATTTTGCCATTTTTCAGGATAAAGTTCTCAATATTTTTCTCAATAATATTTCGGAATATCAAAGCCGGCAGGTTGAGTAAATTTGAGAAAGATCTCATTTACAAATCTGTTTGAATTATAAATTGGCAGTCACTTCAAATGTTATATTTTCAATTATAGCCACCAAATCCAAAAATTCATTCGGCTGATACAACTTGATGAACTTCGAGAATATTGGCGGTCCAGAAATCCTTTTCTGTCTTGTTTTTTTAATAAGATTTGTTGATTAAGCCACTCAGTACTATACAGATTAAATCCATCAGATGTAATCAAATTCATAACTCCTTTTTTTAAAAAGGGTAGGGGCTACAACAACAACATACAGATGAAGCCCAGGTGTACTATACAATTTTATGTAAGTACTCCCTGATTAAGCATATTGCTCTGTTCCCAATTATTTATTTCTCATTACCTAAGTTATTTCATGTAATATTTTCACTAAGACTTTTAATTAATGATTAAAGACTCTAATGCATAAATCATATCCTATGATTTTTCTGTCATGTCTTTTATAGTTGTAATGTAAGTCGTCTTTTTTGTTTCGTTGAAATGGGAAATGTCTTTACTAATTATACATGATTATATTAGAGGAACGTATTTCTTCAAGATACAAAAGTTTTGTCAATTATGTCATACCTATCGGAAGAAAGTTACTTTTTTACATAGTTATCTATAAGTTAATAAATAAATAAACTTTAATGAAAAGCACTATGGTTCTTTATCACAAACAAAGAATAATAACAAAGTAATCTTTCAAAAAACAAAAGATGAAGGTTCTCAAATGAAATCAGACCAGCGTAATGTACTTTTGGCATAGCTTCTGTATTAAGTCAATAGAAATTTCATTTGAAAATTAGCTTCTTATTTCTCAATTAAAGGAAATATTGAATAAATTAAATAAAATTTAAATAAATATAAAATAGTTTAAGTTTTCAACTCAAAGTATTAGAAAAAGTTTGACGAGGACAAGAGTTACAAACAGCTGATTATAGGTAATTGAGAATTAGAAAACGTTTCTTCAATAGACAGAGTAGCTAGGTACCTACTGGGAATACAAATTTGAAAGAATTATCTTAAAATATTGATTATCGATTTTATAGCCCATTTAATTCAATCTTTGATTAAAATTATCTAATACTTTTATAGTCCATCCAAAAATACTATTGCTTAGATTATGGACCTATTATTAAAAAGTTATGGGTAGATCAGATATTTTGACGCTTTTACTTTTTGGGTTTAGATAAGGTTTATATTCTCAGTTTTTTGTACATTTTGGTTTGTTTCCATTTTTTTGTAAAAGTAGAAAATACCATATAATCCTAATATATCAAATAAGCTAATTATTTCTATCTATGTAGGTATGTAAATAACCTCTTACCAAACTAAATCAGCTGAGTATCATCTGTTTTGAGGACTGACAAAATTAACACAGCAAGACAGGAATTAGAGTTGCTACAGTCTCCTATTTGAATAGGTAGAACAGTAATAAAATGCAAAAGCTCGAAATATTGTTGATTTTTGGTGGATGGAGAACAATTTATCTTTTTTTTAGTTTATTTTTTCAAACTTAGTTCTGATTGGTTAATTGTCTCAGTACATAGTTAGATAGGCGCTGTTGGATTAAAGATGCTGAGTGCAGGCAAGGCTATTATAGAGAGTTGTCTGTATAAAATACCTACATTTTAACGAAACAAAGTAACTGCTGGCTCAAGTTCATTCAATTTGAACTACCCAGTTTATAATGTTAAAATAAACTCATTGTGTTAATTGCTGTACTGACTCGATAGTACAAAATGTATTTTATAATAAGAATTTGAAAATTGAAAAATGTGGTATGGTTTGAATAAACTAACTTAAAGGTAATTAATTGAAATTGAGATTATGACACTTCATTGAAATTTTCTTCAGTGATGTGAAGCTGCGCTAGGCATTCTCCTATTGTACCTAACTATTCGAGAAGCGATCGGTGTCATTGTTTATTGTTGTTGGTTTTTTTTTGTTTAGCTTTTCTACGAAGTTGTAGCCAGGTAGGAGAGTCTGAACACGTTCTAATTCTCTTTACTTTACTTTGCTTTAGACCTACATAACGGCGAATGCGACTAATGAAAAGAAAAGTAAGCTTTATTTATGTACCCTTATAATATTGTACTCTGATAAATTTAACCCTTGGCTGGCAGAAATGGGTAGGTACTACAATTGTACCCATAATATTTCCAACTACAAATTTTAATGTTTCTCCCTTCAAAACCTCTCTTGATCACCCATTGTTTTTAGGAAATTTCTGTATTAATTTAATTACCCTGCCACAAAAAAATAGATTTACATAAGAAACATTCATAAATAAATTCAGCGTGAATTTATGGAATACAAAAAACTGAGATAGAAATTAATTAAATTAGAACATAACCTAAAATGTAGTTGTTAGTGATGATGTGATGTGTGTACCTACTATTATCATTATAATTGTTCCATATGCCGTTATTGTTGTCTATATCTATTATGCAGTGGTCGGATGTTAAAGTGTGGCCATGATGGTAAAAATTGTCAGTAAACTGGTTGATTTCTTCTAAACTATACCCACAACCATGTTTTTATTCATAATAAAAAATGTAGAATAAATCTTTACTGCAGAAAACAAAAATAAAAACAAAACCAGCGACTAGTTTCGTAAATGCACTTTACATCGTCAGACTTAAATTTGATATGTTTCCATTAATTATGTGAAATTAAAACAATAATAAAGCAATTAATAAATTAAACAAAGAAGAAATTACAGAAAGTTAGTTAAACACCTTCAAACAATAGCTAGTTACACAGTTCAACAATGATTTATTCAGTGAAGGATTACGTTTACTATTTTGGATTTTTGTTTTTTTATATTTACGAAATTTGGAAATGTTAATTTGTCTCTTTTCTCCAACATACTTATAAACTGAGACATTTGACGGCCAGATTTTATGGAGCGTATTATTTGTATAAGAAGATATTGAGGAAATGAGTAGAGATAGTATGTTTTGAACAGTTGCGGAAGATTGATTGGATAGACAGTTTTGGACTGATAAATTATCTTTATTAAATGAACGAACAAAGAATAATATCCACGTTGTTATTATTATGAGAAACGTGTAATTGAATTGATATGAAATAATTGGAATATGATGCCAAATTGCTGTTAATATTGTTCTTTAAGACCATTTGTAATTGTGTTATTGAAATTGGCAATTGTAAGGCACTATTGAAGTAACACGTGTTCCCAATATTTGGTATAGGTACCTTTATGTCCACTATTTGTATTGTTGGTGTTTTCTGTTTATGGTGTAGAATTAGGTAATGTTTTAGAGAGATATTAGTTGTTTGTGTAGAAATAGGTGATTATTTAGTCTTATTTGAGTGATATACCGGGTGAGTCAAAAGTAACGCTTGGTTTATCAAGTATTAATGCATTATGTATTTATAAGTATAACAAAAATATTACAAGTTTGGTTTTTATGATTACCTATACTTTTTATTTTATCAATGGATTTGATTTCTAAGGTTAGATTTCTATGACTCTGCTTTCTTTATCAGAGGATACTTGATTTGTATAGTTCTAATGCATTCATTCTATTGGCTCTACTGACTAAATGCATGGAATTAAATTTTGAATTATTGATTTATGTGTCAGAATGAATAAAGAACAGCGTAAAATTTTATGATCTTAGTGGTGAAAATTCAGCCGAAGCAAGTCCTTTACTCAATGCAGAGTTCAATGTTCTCCCTTGCCCTCTGTTCCTAGAAGTGGTACCTAGACCCCTGATAGCAACAACTGACGAAATGGGAGATCGGTTATTGACTTCGGTAAACAATAGTCCTCAGAAATTAAGCAGGCGACTGTCTAGTGAACTTGAAATCTCCCAGTCAAGTGTTATTCGCTTACTGGAAAAGAAGAAGTTGAAACCCTACGTACCATGCTTGGACGGTTCAAGCGTTGCATGACGGTATACAGATCGAAGAATACAGTTTTGGGATGATTTTATTGCCTTGATTAATGACAACAACTCTTTAATCGATAGACTATGGTGGTCAGAAGAAGCAACCTTTAAATAACCGCCATAACTTCGTTTATTGGACTGTTGAGAATCTTAAGAGGGTCTTTGAAAAGGAATTCAATACGCCAGGCATTACAGTTTGGGTAGTAATGTCATCACGTGGTATAATCGGCCCTGTATTTATTGAAGGAAATGTAAATGCTGCCAATTATTTAGAAGTCCTAATCAATCACTTACGGCCAAGAATTGAAAGGCGTGAATATTTTCAGCAAGATGGAGCACCTGCTCATTATGGAAGAGATGTGGTTGCTTTGCTGAATAAAACTCTTCAAGGTCGCTGGATCGGCCGAAGAGGGTCAATTGATTGGCCTCCACGTTCCCCCGACATGACGCCATGGGACTTTTTAATAGGGTACTTTAAAAGAGCTAGTTTATCGAGAAAAAACCCAGAACTGCGACAAGTCATCAGTGATAAATTTTGCGATTTGACTTAGAAACTTGCCGAAAAGTGTGCCGTGCCTTAGCGTTATCTCCAGAGTGAATAAATGTGTGGAAGCAGGAAGGTGATGTGTTTGAACATTTACATTGACTCATTAGACTTGTAAGTACGAGGGGGAGTCAATAAGTAAGCGGACTCGATATGATATAAGTATGCCATAGAGAATATCAATGTATTTTTATC
>JAUYWI010067010.1:0-14927 GCA_034780595.1 Parotoplana pacifica
GGGCTTCTTGGCCGGCTTCAACCCATTTGTTTTTAGCTTCTTCGCTGTCATTGATGTTTCTAGCCGCTTCTTTTCTTGACCGCGTTCTCGATTTTGTCATTCCAGTTGTGTTTGGCCACATCGCGGCCTCCTCTGGGTATCGATCTCTTTAGCTGGTGCCACCTTTATTTTGGCCCATTCTACCACAGCATTCCAGGCGTTTTACTTTTCTGCTTCCGCTACTGTGATCGTAGTGGCTCTAGCGGTTAGGAGCAGGTCATCTGCAAAGAAGTAACTGTTAGGATTGGAGACTTCATGTATTTCGTTTCTGAGGTCTGCTGTCCATATCAGGAAGATAAGGGGCTAGAATGCTTCCTTTGCATCACGATCTTTAATAAATTCACCACACGATTTTATAATGTCCATTCCATACATCTTGGTAAGTAAAGCTTTTCTCCAACAGTGTCGTATGCTCAAAAAGTTGTAATGGTTCTATCAGCTGGTTTAGGCTTGTTCCAGCCATCTTGATTGTCTTGAACTAGTCGATCTTTGAGAACCGAAGCCCGCATTTTCTTTTGGAATGAAGTCTTTTTCTTCTAGAGCCACCAATAGTCTTTGTTTAATAAATAGCCCAGTGAGCTTAGCTAATCGGTCGATAAGATATCTCCCATGTTTAAAGATGGGAATAATGGCAGCTTGCCTCCAGACGCTTGGAATTTGTGCTGTTTCCCAGGACTTATTTACATTTTTGAGCATAACCTGTTTTACTGTAGTTGTTGGATGAATTCGATTGGGTCGCTTTTGCATATTCCGTTACAAAGGCATTAGCCTTCTGTTTATCGGTGAAGGATTCTTTTGTTTCCGTTGTTGTTGACGATAAGAAGTACCTAGGTTGAGCGTTTTTATTTTGCCGTCGCGACATCTTTTGGTTTCAGTTCTGTCAGATAGCTCTTCAATCTTCACTAACACTAACAAACTTGTGCCAGTATTCTTCTTCTGCTTTATCTGACCTTATCTGCTGTTTCAATCCAATCTGTTCAATTCGTGGGCTGTTTTCCTAACTATGTATTTTTCTATTTTCAGTGCATTTGGCAACATCTTCATTCCCCCATGGTTTTGGTTGTCTTCTAGTTCCTCTCGGGAGTTCGTAACGTAAAATATTTATCCGCAAAGATCATTGTCAAAACAAAACTACAACTTCTACACATTACAATTGAAATTTATGTTATTCACCTACAAGTTGCATATATTATGTATGTTTATGAATTGAAAATTGCCATTTTACTCGGTTGCTAAAGCTATTTATGTATGCATTAATACTACGCTGTGTATTCATACATTGTCTACATGATTTACGTTGTAATGGGGATGTGACATTTATCACTATCCGCGTAATTTTCGCACAAAATTTGACAACGCATTAGAGATGCGAGTTTGATATCTTGCCCTATTGTATTAGTTGATGCATTGTCTGTTGTTTTATCAAATAATGCACCCAGTCATGACAAACTGAGCAATATCACAACCCTGATCAAAGAAATATTTTTACAGAAGTATCCTCACTAAATACAATACATATTAGGATTTTGAATTATGGACATTTTCTCTTTTTGTATTTTAGTACTAAAACGGTTTCATGAAAGTATATTTAAAATTTGAATTTTTACTTCTCCAGTTAACAATAATATCATTCCTTAATTCTAAACCGAAACCAGTAGAGGATACTATGCGAAACAAAATTATTGACCTAAACCTGTATTGGGTTTAAGTTCCAAAATACACATATGAATAAACTTATATTTACACATATACAATAGTTTAAAATGTTTATTTCTAATAATTATTCTCATGGCGTGTTTTCAATTGTGTTTTAATATCAGCGTCAACACTAGAAAAGATCTCAGCACGTCTGACAGATGCCTAAAAGTAGCAATAAAAATAAAAGCATTAACTAGTAGGATTTCTATGTTTGGCTTCTCAAACAAATATAAAACCAAATACAGCTTAAGACACTTGTGGATAAATATATTTTCACATAAAGGTGGTCACCTCGGAAAGAACAGAAATTTCTTGGGAAAAAATCAATAAAGGGCCGACCTAGGGGCCAATGAAGTCATCAGGTCCATCGATTTGCTTCAAATTTGGCTCTAGGCATTCAGTGACATAAATCAATAAATATTTTTTAGGGAAAAAATAATTGATTATGGATATTTATTAGTTTCTAATTTATGCATAGCGGTTTTGGAATGATTTCCTACGCTAAAATTGAATTTCCAGAAAAAAATAGATTTTTAATGCATTGAATGGGTCCAGTTCCAAAATCAGTGGACATCAATTTAATTTTTTTTACTTGGCATATTTATAACACACCAAATTAAGAATAGATGTGCCAAATTTAATGGCATTCTAATGAACTATTCATATTTTATTAAGAAATTAAGTTTTCCCATTTTCTATCTAAATATTATGTGACGAGTAAATTTTTGACACAACATTTTCATAACTTCTTTTGAAGCAGAATTTTTAAATAAAATTGTATATAGTTGTTAGAAATATAGTAATGAGTAACTTACAAAATAAAAATTGATCTTTTGGCTCTCTCTCTAGTCATAGAAATCATTATTTTAAAAAAAACTGGAATATATATATATATAACTATTTAGCATTGATTTTTTTGGTGGGGAAGGAGCACAAAACAATCCACAAGAAAATTTGGTGCGCAGATTCTAAATTTCATGTAAATCGATTTAGCCGGGATTTGAGCAATTAGGAAAAAAACTTAGGGAAGGTGGCCACCCTCCCCCCTTTATCCTACAAGGGTTAAAATATTATGCACATTACCCTCTATATTATGATTCCATTGTAGCCATTATTGCCATAGGTATTTAAGTTGTGACAAGATTAATCACCCAATCAATTCTCTCCCATAAAAATAACTAGTGAGAAATTTTCATGCCACGAATTAAAGTATTTTTACATATTTATTGTACGGATCCGATTCACAACCTACAACTTCTGAAATTATCAGTCGTCAACATTTTTCTCAATAGGAACAAGCACATTTTTGTATCAAAATAAATAAAGGTTGAACAATGCAAATTTTCTCCCACTCCCTCATTTTAGTTTTGCTTAATAAACACCTGTTTTCACTACATTGACACACAGATTTTCAAATACTTTTTCGCCAATAGCCTCTTCTTTTTCTCTTGTTATGCAAAATTGACAAATTTTCTTAACTTCTATGCTTTGATATGACATATACGAACATTTTATATATTATTTAGACAATGATTATGCCTAGCTGATGAGGCCCAACAATGCCGAAACAGCTGTCCTGGGCTATCATTTGCGAGTAATATAAATAAGTAGTATATTTTTATCAAAGTGTACCTGTTTCTTTATTATTGCTCTTAAACACTTAATAAACACCTGTTTTCACTACATTTACACACATCTGAAATGTTCCTCAGATATCCTCACAAAGGACCAAAACAAATGAGAGAACTATGTATTATCTCTATACTATCCTAAAGTCTTGATGGGTCGATTACTGCATGATTTTATTATTACAAGTTACTGATATTTACCTCAATATATTGTACTAGAGCTACCTCCCATTTCTTTGATATGTAGTTAATAACATGGCCTTGCTTATAACTACCCAGCCGCCCCACTCGTCCAATTCGATGCAAGTAGTCGGAGATATAAGATGGAAATTCATAATTGATAACTTGTTGAACCTAAAGCAAATGAGATAAATTAATACATTTTTAGTATGGCGGCCAAAAGGGTTCAAATGCGTATACCGCTCTGACAGCCTTTAGGTTTCTACAGGTGTCTTTCCTGCTCACCTTCGGCTGGGACAACACGTAGTAACGATGATTTCATATGGCCAGTTATGTAGCTAAGGCTCCATGAAAAGCTTTTGAATTAACCCTTCAAAGGTGGGGATGGTACAGCCCCTTGGGACGTATCCCAATCTAGCTATAAAACGGTAAGTCCAATAATGGAGCTGAAATTTCTGTTTTGTATCAAGAAGAGATAAATGCAAAACGCAAAATCTGCAAAATGGAAAACTTAATGAAAAATGAAATGTTCTGTACCAAAATATTACGTACACGCTTAATACGTATTATTGGTTAATAATTATACTTTTTCAAAGTTCCGAATTTTTCCTATCTTTTCATAGAGTTTGGCTGCCATGATCCGCCACTTTTCCCTGCTTTGCGCTAGTCTCACTGCTTGAAGATAAGTTAAACCTGTCATTTCTTTGATATCGTCTATCCATCGTCTAGGTGGTCGACCTCTCTTTCGGTTTCCTTCTACACTTCCTTCTAATAACTGTCGTTGATGCCCTTCAGCTCTGATCAGAGGTGCGAAGTAATGTACATTCCTTTGTTTTATCATTTTAAGTAGCTGCCTTTCTTCTCCCGCCAATTGTAGAACCTCTTCGTTGGGCTTTCTTTCTTATTATGTATACCCACTTAAAATGTACACTATTTTCAGTCCAAAACTGTAAAATTACCCGGTTTATCCGCAGGGTCAGTAACATTGTCATAGATGAAATCAACCTACCATAAAAAGCAAACATCAACTTCTGATTCTTTCATAAAGTTTAAAATGTTCATGTTTAATTAGGTTGCTATATTTTATCTACATTATACCATGCATAAATTTGTGTGCTAAATTTCAACCCAATCGATACACGGAAAGTATGAACCCCTAGAGGGGTTCACCTTTCATAGATAAAGGGGAGGGAAGTTGTCAAAGAGCTTTAGATTAATTTAGAGAGGTATACGTTAAACGCATGTCAACCCTTTGGGCCACCATATTTTTAGGTGTGTGTTTTAGAGCAAACATTGAACATTGCAGTCTTTAGCTGTTCCTAATAACCTACCAGGACAATACTGCTTTTTAAATAAATTCACATAGTTTCTATAGAAAAGAGAAACTCGGTAAGAGTTTGACAAAAACATTTGGGTAAAAGAACCAACTTCAACAATAGATGCATTGATATTGTATCAAACCACAACTTCATAGTCTAAACATTATTTTTTTCTATAAAAATATTTACAAAGTAAATAAACTTGTTAACTACCCGTAAAGTATCCAATCCTCTAGAGGCTAAATCAGTTGCTAGCATAATGTTAATAGTTCCATTTTGGAAGTCAGAAAAGGATGAACGACTCTGAAAATAAATCAAAATTAATTGCAGTTATTTAAGAGAAAATTTTAAATGAACAAATTGCCTAGCTATAATTTTTAAACATATTAGCCAAATTAATGCCTAGTGCCCATGACGAAAACTGAAAACTGCTTTAAAGATTTTCTGCGAATAGAATTTTATTTAAATGTGGATTTGTATTACTTAGTTCCAAGTAGACTTAAACACCTAATTTTAAAAGGCAATTGGACTTGGGTGCTAGGGATATCAAGCAAAACAGACATTTAAGTTTTACATTGTAAAACAATCAAGTTCATCTTCATATTATTGTAATTACACGAAGCTTTAAGTTAGGGTATTAGTTTTCAAATGCTTCTTGACTATATTGCGTTAAATACTACACAAGTTTCTAACCTATCGGATCTTTATAATACATAAATAAAGAAAATATTATAATAACAGTTCTAAATGACAAAAACTACGTTTTATTTCCTATGTACTCTGAAAATTATTATGTGCAAATTGGGACGGTATATAAATTAAATTTTAAAATGTTGATTTCAGCCATTTATACATTTTTTTGTAAACCAGGACCATAAAACGTCAAACTTACTGAATGATGTTTCTTAGACAATACTGAATGTAACAAATCATTTTCTGTTAGCAATTCGTCCAAAGATTCCAGTGACTTATTGGTATTACAAAATATCAATATAAAACAGTTAGGTTTCTGTTTCTTTAAATGTTGCAAAAGTAATACTAAAATAACAAAACAAAAGCATTTAATACAATATTATGTAACTATCAAATAAAATGAGATATTAAACTAAAAATAATTTTTCAAAAAAATATCTGGAAGTACAAAACAAAGAACTTTCTACATAGTAATCAACTTGTGTAAACAGCTTCAGGTATAATATTCATCTACAATCTTTCTTACATGGACGTTCATCAGTGGAAACTCTTAAAAACTTCTGAGAAACATTCGGCAGTATATGGTGCAAATAAGGGCTTCTAACCATTTGAAATGATTCCAACTACATAGATAAAATAAAACTGTCTTTAGAAAATGTAATTGATATAAACAATAAACTTAAAACATTTTAAAATTCCATTTCAATAAATGAGAACAATATTGAAAATCGTTCATAAACTAAATCGATAATGAAAAAATCTGAGATCCGTGTGCCAAGTACACTTGAAGAGGTTTTGCTATACAGTGAACTATAAAAAAGTCAAAAATTTCTTGAAGATATAGAACCACCACAAGCCATTGTTCTTTATCGATTTTAAAATAGAAATCTTCCTCGTTTACCATGAGGCAAGTGTGTGCGCCAAATTTCAGCCAAATCGTTCATGGGAAGTATGTTAGCTTAACCTCCCCCCCCCCAAGTCTACCAAGGGTTGATAGTTGATTGCAATACCTTCATATTTGGCATAACAATTCATTATCTGATGCAACAAAACGAGTCGCTTTATCCAAAGAGTTTAGTAGTAACCTAGACATACGAGTTGGTATGTATTGCAACGCTGAGAAAATGTTGTTTCGGTTAATTAGATAAAATTAAATTGTTAGACAAAAAGCACTTATCGACACAGTAAATTTTAATAGTAAAATATTCAACTTCAACATCAGTATCTGTATGATATATTGTGACAACTAAACTATTTTGAAGGTTCATAATTCACAATCTCTGAGTTTCACAAAGTTATTTAATTGAAAAAGTCAATTTTTATAGACCTTGTGAAGTAACTCTCACAGATCAATAACCATGTCAATCGGTCAGAGGTCAATTTTTGAACTTTCTAACTCCTCTCCAAAACAATTCACCGTTTCCTTAATTCTTTCCCTAAAATTTCAGCCTAATCTATGTGTCTATGATGAGTATAACCTTCTAGTGGGAAGGACGATGAGGCCTTTGAATTCATGGTTTTTGTCATCAGACGTTTATTAACTTTGTTCGCTCTAATATTTTAAAATATGATTGATCTTTTAAAACTAACAACAAAACTAATTTCAATTTTGGTTATTCCCACCACCCCACCCTATTGAACTCAGAAATGCAGCAAGCTTTGCCAATACAGGACCAAATATTTTTTCAGAGTGGCGTATCTTGGCCTAGTGTAGTGGATCGAACCACAAAAAGCTTTAATCAAAAAGTTTGGATGATAATCTGGTAAACTGACGTCAAATGTCATGCCTGATTTGTCATTTCAAGCAATTTACAACAAAACTACTCTGGGGACCATGAGGAGACATGTTTATATTGAGACTATTTAACACACCAATTATACATACAGAGGGGTCCAGAAGTCATCGTCGAACTTTTGACCCTTAATACACTTACATAGAAATTTTGCTAATCTAAACAAGCGTACTATGTACTATCTCTATGTACTAAGCCTAATTTATCCAAACGGCAGTTATCAACAACCCTGGGTATATCATGCAGCAGTATTCATCGTATTATTC
Organism: Parotoplana pacifica; assembly: GCA_034780595.1. Lineage (NCBI taxonomy): Eukaryota > Metazoa > Platyhelminthes > Proseriata > Otoplanidae > Parotoplana > Parotoplana pacifica. Next base: position 7,617 of record JAUYWI010067010.1, read on the forward strand.
AAAAACTTGGACTGAAGCCATGGTTTCCACGCTTGGTTCAAGAATTAAATGAAGATGATTATGACAGGCGCATAGAATTCTGTGAAAATTTTGAACAGAACTTTGGTGATGCGTCAAAATAAAATTTTCTAACGAAGCTATGTTTAAACTAAATGGTGTCATGAACAGACACAACTGTGTTTATTGGTCCCGTGATAATCCACATCAGGTCTTCGAAAAATCTGTTAATAGCCCCGGTGTCATGGTTTGGGCAGCCATTTGTTCAAGTCGCATAATCGGTCTTTACTTTTTTCCAACTGGTATCACTGGAGAATCTTACTTAACAATGTTAAAAGAAAACGCTTTACCGATTATTCGACAACAAAATAGAAACAATGACCATTGGTTTCAACAGGATGGGGCACCACCTCATTTTGGTAAAAGCTGTACGCAAACTGCTGGACGAAGAATTCCCAAACAAATGGATTGGCAGGAGAGGGGCTATTGAATGGCCTCCCTGAAGTCCAGACCTCTCACCCCTTGATTACTCTGTCTGGGGAATAATCAAAGAAAAGGTTTACCAACAAAGGATAGCAGACATCGATGTTCTCAAAGAAGAAATAACCAATACATGCTCAATATTCACGCCCGACTGGAGTCTTGTATGCAGCAGAATGGGGGACAGTTTGAGAATAAACGTTAATTTAAATTAGTTTTTGATCACCTGTACGTTTGTTATATTGCATATGCATGATTAAATTATGTAAGTTACATAAATAAACTAATTTTAATGTTAATCACTATCCCATTTTAAAAAGTTCGACGGTGACTTCTGAACCCCCCTGTACATAGTTAATATAAGTGGTACTTTAGCCATTAGTACGCAAATGGCTAATTCAATAACAAAATTAACTAATTATGTATAGCTAAATATGGCCTTTTCTAAAAATGTATTTAAAAAAATAACTCACTGGCAGATATTCTGCAAAGACATGTTCTATGTTCTGAGGAAGTGTTGCACTAGAAAGAATAACTTGAGTTCCAATTGTAAGCCCATCATACAAAGGTTTAGTAGTTTGTACCTAAACGAAGCAAATAAGGTTTCGATTTCAATCGAATGCTATAAAAACCTCACCAGAGAACAAGTCACTACTCCGTTCTATTTTATCAATGGTGATTTTAAACGTAATATAAATTAATTAATAGATAACTCTCGATATTTGTTTAAAAAAGGGCCTTTATGAAAGTTCGACAGAGCTAAAATGTGATAAAATTATTGATAAAAACTAAATGCACAAAAATAATGTATCAAATTTAGGTTCAATCAAAAATTCCTAAGATATCATATGCTTATTTTAAAGCGAAATACCATGTTTCCTGATTTTACCGTAGTATGTACATATATACATAAATATGTCGACAAAAAAAATAATAATATAGAGGCCGAGCTAGAGACCATTGATGTCATCAAGTTCAAAGAATTTAGGTTTTTGTCCAATTCACTTCAAATTTGGTATGTAGGTCGGGTGGTCGGCGACTAAACCGGCTCCCTCATCTCACTTTGGTAACCCATTAGGATTAAATACAAGAGTCCTATCAACGGGCGGAGGAGCTCCTCTGCGAGCTAATGGTCAGCTAGCTAGTGATGATGTTCCGATAGAAATACTGTCAAAGTAGGCAACGAGAAACCACTTTGACTATTTTTCCGAAATTGTCACCATGGAAACAAACCAGACTGTGGTAGTGATCACCAATTGTTAAATTGCAAAATGTGTCTTTGTCTGAAATAAAAAAGAAAGAATGCTCCACCAATTCGTTATGATGTCTCTGGCATTCCAGATCAGTCCACGTGGAAATAAGAAATCGGTTCCTTCCTCTCTTAGAATTAGCAGAAGTAGAATTGATACCAAATGAGTTGAGAAAAATGAAAGACGAGATCAAATCAGTGGCCAAAGTCAAGGGAAACCATGTAGAATGGAGACATCGGCACAAAGATATAAAACAAATTCATTACATCGAAATGTATAGTAAAATGGAACAGAATTGCAATAATTCCAAAAGGATATTTCAATTAGTTAAAAAAATCACTGGTCCAGAACCAGAGAAAAAATTGATCATGCACTGAAAGGAATAAAGAATGGAAAGTCATCAGGAATTGATGCGCTGCCAATTGAAATATGAAAAGATGGGTGAGGATGGCATCGACCTCATAAATGGCGACTGTGCAAGCATATCTGAGATAACAAAGAATGGCCTAAGGACTGGAGCAGAGCGGTGTTTGTACCTGTTCCGAAAAAGGGAAACATTAAAGAATGTTCTATTTACCGAACAATCAGCCCGATAGTCCATGCTAGCAAGATCCTCCTAAAAATAATAATCAAAAGAATGAAGAAGAAATATTCCTCAGAAATAGCAGAGAAACAAGCAGTTTTTGTGGACGAAAGGGGCACCAGAGAACACCTGGTCAATAATAGACAATTGATTAAAAAATGTATGGAGCACAATCTACCTCTCTACATGTACTTTCGATTGTGTTAGTCACGAGTAGTTGTGGAAGATCATGTCGGATATAGGATTTCCTGATCATCTAATAAATTTGATCAATAAACTTAATCAAGAGCAAGAATGTTAACTATGGGTTTATAGTTCTAATGGTTCAAGATCTGCAGTGGAGTAAGGTAGGGATGCATTATGTCACCGACTTTATACAACATCTATGCTGAAGACTTTATGTTAGCATTAGGTTGAAGATTCGATTGCTGCATGCCACTGCTTTTACAGTGGTCATGTATGGATGTGAGTCCTGGGCGATGAAGAATGGTGAAAGAAGAGTAGATGCTTTTGAAATGTGGGTTTACAGGAGGGTTTTGAGGGTGTCTTGGACGGAAAGAAGAACCAATCACTGGGTCCTTCAGTCCATTGGTATTGAGCTGACACTTCATAGCCAAATGGGTCTCAGAAAACTGCGATACTTTGGGCATGTGATGATACGAAATGGTTTTGATAAAGAGATTACCCAGGGATCAGTAGAAGAGAAAAGGCGAACAGGAAGGAAGGCCAGCAATAGCATGGAAGACATTAAAGAATAGACATGCTAGAGAGAAATGGCAAGCAACCATGGTGCACAGCAGCGGGTTTTCGCGCCACCTGACTGAGAGAGGCCCACTAGGCACTCAGTAACCTATTAAAAACCTTAAAACGACGCCCCCTTAGATGTTCACATTTTATGTCATTGTGAGAAAATAATACGCCATCAAATTGTCACACAACTTTCACGTAAGTCATTGGAGTTGTGTTAAAATTTTAACTTTGTTGCTCGTATACTTTTCTCACAGTGAGTGTTAAAATAACATTATAAAATCTAAGGAGGGGGTGTGTGATTTTGACCTACCGCTATCTTGCCCAGAATTTTCATAAGTGAGTTTGAGAAAGATGAATCTAACTGAGTGTCGGCTTCGTCTAAAACTATTGTATTCAGCGCAGTAGTAGAAAGAACACCTAAAACAACAAAATGTATAATTTTTCCAAAAAAAATTAAAGCCACTTTTCTAGAAATCTTAACAATCAGAAAACAAAAATTTATGAATATTTATGATATAGTAAAGATTAAAAAACTAATTACCGGAATTAAGTAAATTGAGTACGTAACCAGGAGTACTAATGGCAATATCACAGTCAGGTGAAATATCCGACATATTCTGAAATAGTAAGTGAAGTAATAAAAGCCCGTAACTGATTCTAGAAATCAGCAAAAAGAAGAAACAACTTATTATCATGAACGGAGCATTGATGAATACTAATTGTAATAACTACAGCAAAGTAGTTTGGATACAAGTGAATTTAAATATAAACATTTAGTTAAATAACAACTATCATTAAAGCGATTCTTAAAATAAAAATACATATATTCAAGAAGTTCAAAAAGCAATTTTTAAAATTGAAAGATAAACCAATTTGAAATTTGATTTCTTTTTAATTAATGGAATAAAAACAAGTCTGAGTAATAATAATAAAAACAAGATATTTGATTATTGTAAATTTATGATAATACTATTAAAACTTACTAAATAGTCAGCTTAGTTAGAATATAAATATAAAGCGAGAGGCAGAAGAAACATCTGATTTTTATTAGAAAAATAAGGTGTTGTTAGAGTGAAATTTCTGACGTAGCATCCGTTTATCAAATTCTCTTCGAAAAAAAAGTTGGGCCAAAGTGTACTTTTTTGCTATCTTAAAAGTAGTTAATATCTGGTAGATAATAATAAATACCCTATTAGTTTCGTCATCCAAGGGGAGGGTGTACATACCACAGTCATTTTATTAAATTACTAAAAAAACGATTTGGATAAAATTTGGTTTCTTAGAATAAAAATATATTTGGCTCAGTTTTATTTTTCAGAGGGGAGTCAGATGACCTTAAGCGGTTAGATTTTAAAAGATTTTGCATTAAAAAATCTGCAAATGAATTTGGTAAACAGGTGCCAAATCATGCAAATTTGTCATAAAAAGTCAGTATAACCTACCTCGAATAATTCTTACCTTACTACTGTTTAGTTCACAGGAGCCTATCGTCAAATGTTTACACAACTCTGATGAGACCATCTTAAAAGAAAATATAAAAAGATATTTTAACAATTTTCGCGTACAAAAAGATTTTATACTTCCCACGGACCAATTGAATTCAAATTTAGTACACGTGCACCTTTGTAAAAAGCAATAGATGGTGGGCAGATTGGACTTTCATAATTAAAATAATCCCAAAATAATTCAAATGATAAAACTCGATACATATGTATATATAGAATTGGGTACAATCCATGTCGTATTTTTTTAAAAGTCGAATATTATTTGTTGTCAACAAAATGTCCTCTTTAAAATGTCGTAATTAAAAAAAAGTACTTGAAACTGTCGAAGTAAATGTATATAAATGGTGAAAATATCCTATTATCAAGTTGTCGTCTATACTAAAGGATTTTGTTCGCCAATTTATTGGTACAATTTCATTGTGACGATAAAAAATATTACATAACAAACTGCACATATATAATGCAGCCTTATGCATTTGCTTGATTAGAGTTGGGAAGCGCGATGTGTGAAGCGGCGTCGCAGTCTGAATGAAAAGTTGAAAAATCAGGAGCGTCTTTACCATGCCTTCTCTGAAGGCGAGATGGTCAAAGAAGATTAATTATTTGCTATTGCCAAGAATATTAGCATGCGAATATCTATGCATAATTATTATGTATATTTAGTAAATATTTTTCTGATCAAATATAATAAACATGACCAATGCAATCAATCCGGATAATCTTTAGAATGCGACTATCTGAAAATTAAGACATTTTAAATACGACAGAATTCTGAACGACATTTCATCATGTATTTAAAATCCCTAGTAGTCATAGATTAAAATTGGCTTAATGAAGACGCTGGGTTTCAATAGATATCGGATTGAGGAGATGGTTCAACAGGTAGCTGATGATAATGCTGATTCAGAACAACTTGGAGAGAGAGAGAGAGAGAGATAATGAATTAGACAATATCACTCAAGTACCTGACAAAGCGTTCGAAGCTGCAAGTTTTAATGAAGTGGTTGGAGGAACAGGGTGCTGATTCTGAACATGTACATCTTGTCCAAAATTGGAGAGACAAGCCAGCAAATGAAAGGTACAATCGTTTAAGACAGACTTCTATTAAAACTTCTTTAGTGTGCAGAACTAATAAATTTTAAGATATTGAATGTGTGCTTTATTGTTTACTGTTTTATGATGTGTGTATAATACATAAACCTTCGAGAGGGTAGGTACGTAAAATATAGTTTCTACTGTATTAATAATATCCATAAAAGGATAAAAGATCCGATATGAAACTTAATTTACTACATCTCTAGATACAAAAAGGATGGAAAAGTTGATTTTTGAATCAATAAATTTATAGCAATATTTAACTTAAAATAAAATATGTTAACCCTTAGTCGATAATGGATCGAGGGGGGCATTCTCCTGATCACTTAGTAAAACGATTCAAATCGACGAAGAATGTGTGCAAAATAAACTTACAGCTATTTGATGACATAATTCTTTTGAAGGAGCAAGAATTAATGAACGGGGTAACAATTGTTTTTGAGATCCATCTTCTCTTGTTTTTCGTTGGTTTTTCGAATCCATTAGCTTGTTTATAATTGGAACAAGAAAAGCAAATGTTTTTCCTCCACCTATGAGATAAAATTGGAAAAATATCAATCAAATGCATAGTTTAAACTGATCAAGTTCTAGTAGTTAATTAAAAAGTATGCATTACCAGTTTCACTTGAGATTGCAACGTTTTTTCCTGATATTATGGGGGGAATACTTAACATCTAAAATGAAGTAAAGTAATAGCTTCGACTTGTTATTAAATTAATAATTCGAAGTACACCACTACTAAAACATAAAAGAGCTAATAATATGTTTTACTGAACTTTGTAAGCACAATTATCGAAATAGCATAGCAACGTAAGTTGCTACTATGTATGAATGGGATGGATTTGTGGGCTACAAACTAGCCTTAAGAATGTAAACTGACAAATGTTTATTTTTACAATAGGTACGTACATAAGTATTAGCTAGGTATTTCAAAACATAAAAATGGAATTCTAAATCAAAATAAATGACAACAATTTATTGTAATGTAACGATAGGACTAATATAAAATGCCTAAACATTTCTACATTTTTAGAGCTTGAAATGCCGAGTATGGGCCTGTAATATAAAGTCATGTTGTTTTGATTGAGATTGGCTTTCTAAATAAAAATAATAAATACATTTTTTAAAAAAAAGCGGAAACAAGAGAAAGTAAAAAACAATGCGTTTAAAAGAAATGTAGGAATTTGTACCTAATGGGTGAGCAAATCGCAAAAAAGAAAGAAAACAAGGTTCGGTATATTTAATGTGGTTAGAGCTAATTAACAGATAGATACAAGTTGACGTCAGTTTTCTCTTTCTATTAATAAATAAAATTGAAGTTAGTCTACATATAACATTCGATTGTTTTAATTTCACTTTTTATGTAGGTATGCATTGATATACCTATCTGTTAATTAACATAAACCATATCAAATATACTAAACACATGCAAAATTTGTTTCTGTTCTTTTCTGTGGCTTTGATCATCCATTAGGTAGCAATTCATACATTTCTTTTAAACATTTTTAAAATTTTATTTTGTGTATATCTAAACCTACGGTAGTAGGTTGTTAGCTCATGCGGCAACCTACATGCAGTAAGGTATATTAGGATATGACAAGAAAGGTCACTTTTCGGACAGCTGCCATTTGAAAGCTATTTAACATTTTGA
>JAUYWI010067021.1:0-14924 GCA_034780595.1 Parotoplana pacifica
GTAATATGATTAACTGAGGAAATAAACAGCGTTGTGGAAAATAACTCTGCATAAAGCAAAAAGTGTACGGAAAAGTAGTACTTTTCCGTACACTTTCAGTAGCAAAAAGTAAACTTTTCCAGGCACGCATAGAGAAATAACATTATTTGTAGGCATTTGTTTTATATGAGTCAATTCTCTATATACCTTTCATTACTCTATGGTCTGTGTAGAGTAATTGTGTAACTGTGAAGTCTACCTACATTACGCGTCATGGCTATGTTGACAGGACGCCTCTTTCAGACCGATGTTCATGACAACAAGTTTCGTTTAAATTGTAGCTCTATTTTCTGACAGTAATGGGACTGTTTGTTTCGAGAATTATCAGCCCATTGCGTAACAATATTGGTTCCTCCATTTTGGTTACACTATCCGTCTGTATTGATTTTAATATCATTAAGGGATGTTGATGAAGTCGACAGTTTCATCTTAGCTTTATCGGATTTTGTAATCTGACCTGAGATTGTACATTGATGTTAATACTTTTGATATCTTCACGAGGATTCTTGTCATTGAGGCCAGTTACGCTCTTCATCTCTTTGAGTTTCTAAAATTGTTCTTATGGTTTGCTGTTTCAAATAGAGTCTATTCGTTTTGGTCCGGTTCTGACGTCTATTCTTTCCATACCGGTTTTCGTTTCAACGTCGCAAGTCTTTGAAGCATCCTGTAATGGTTCTTAGCTGCAAGCCTTTGGGTCGAGTGTAGTTTCTTTAGCTGAATTGGAGATACAAGGCATGCAGACAAATCTGGTATACTCCGTGACGGACTGGATGGAAGTCTTGTAGATGCTACGAAATTTCTTTTTCAATGTTCCCAGTTTCTAGAGCTAATAAGAACACTCAGTTGGTGGAGTCTTTATTTCAGGGATATCCCTGCTTTATTTAACATTGTTACCAATTCCGACTTTAGTATCGATCTGTGTTATACTTGTCATACGTGTCATACTTGTTTTGAAACAGCTTACCCACCAGTTTTTACAATAAATGATTATTTCACGCTATTTTTTATTTTTGCAATCAGCCTAGTTCTTTTCTGTTTTTCATTATCCGACACACAGGGTCAATCATTTAGAGCAGCGTTTTGAGCACCCATAGCCTTTGGATATAAAGCATTACCCTTTAGGTAGTGGGCACAAGTTTATTTATTTTGGCAATTTGCAACTACCATGACATACTGTCCTCAGGTTTTGTGGCATTAGAATATCCAGTCCACTGACACAACACCCTTTCCATAAATGCCGGTTTTGATCTGCAGCTTATGGATTTATACCTAGCTTATTTCATAGAAACCTCTAGAGTCAGCCCCCACTTTTGCCACTGGTGGATGGGCCAGGTCGCAGGTCTCACCATCCAGGCTTGGAAGAAGTACAATTTAAATATTTTGTTCAAACTTATTCTGTGTGGATTTATAAATGTTATTGAAAAATCTTCAAAATGTCGCAAATGAAAAATTTACTCATCTTTCCGCTATTTATGTGAAATTTAGTGAGAATTTTATGCCTAAGATCGTATATTTTTCTCAGTCTATCTGTTTTTTCTTTTGACATATTCTGAGAAAATCAGCACATTTTTTACAATGCTCGTTACTCATTTTTAAATTCTTCGATGGAAACGAAATTAAGTTAAAAATACTCCTAGTAGACTATCAGTCTTTCTTACTTTGATATCGAGGAATTATTTCATAAAAATAGAACCAAATTTAAAATTTATAATAAAAACCACTCTGTTTCTTGAAGGAGCTATTTACGGGCCAACCAACCTAATACTTGGAGCTATAGTATTTTCTAAACCATTTTCAGTAATGAAATAAAATATTGGTTATTGTAAGATATTGTAGTTAGATACTATATACCTAGTACTTTATAATTTTGGCTACATTTTTCCATTAAAAGGTATTAAAAAGTTTACTACAAGTGTAATAAAAAAAATCTAATAAAACAGGGTGTCCAGAAAATGTGTTTTATATATTAAACATTGTGTGGTGTACCTACCTAGTAAAATTACGAATAAATAGTGAATTGCTTTTCTTTATAAAGTAGTATTACCTACCTACATCTATGGTTTAAAAAATATTCAAAAATCCAGCTGAATAATTTTGCGAAATTTGTCATCAAATTTGAAAAGTTGAATTAAAAATGAAATAAGATAAAAAAGTTTATTTTAATTGTTAACTATTTGAATTGATAATGAAAATGTAACTTTCTAATTGATAGGACATATAATGAAAAATCATAATTTTCAAAAACAATCGTAAGTAATTTAGCTGTATTGAATATAGTCATATAGTGAAAAGTCGTAAGTAATTTAGTCGTATTTAAGAAGTAGTATTCAAATTAGTCTACTACTTAAATACGACCTATTACAACGATTTATTGAATATTACGACTTTGGAAAACGACTATTAGAATATGACTATTTAAAAATGAGAATTTAACCTACAATAAATTGATCAACGAATTTAAAAAAAATACTACTTCTGGTATACAAATTGAAAAACTGAAATTTATTTGATTTTCTAATTTACATGCCACTGTTTGAAAAAAATGTGGACTCAGAGATAATTTTGGCCCTAGTCACCTTAAACTGTACCCTATAGCAAAGATTCTAATTAAACATCTTTGCCCTATACCTAGTATGAAGAGACATAAAATACAAATATATGTAGTTCTACCAAGATCGCTGTCATTTCATCAAAAATAGTTTATCTTAGAATGGTTACAGTTAATTTTTAAATCTTTATAAAAGTTGGTGTAAAAAATTTTTTTTGGGGGGGTAGAAGGAAATATTATGGTTAAGTTAAACCTATTTGAATACTTAAATGATTAACCTTTCAGACTACTGAACATTGAACGCGTTTATACAATACCCTACACTATACGTTCCCATTGCCAAGAAACGCAAAATCGAGGTTTTCAGGTTGCTGTCCCTTCTACCTGGAACAATCTACCACCAGATCATCGAAATATTGACTATTTCACCCGTTTCAAAGCCAATCTAAAAATGTACTTATTTAGTACATGACAAGCCTCTGTTATATTATTGTATTTATCGCGCTGATGACAGTGCTACTTGCACTTAATTGGCGCTTTATAAAAACTAATCATTATTTAAATTCATTTCAAATGTTAGATGTCCTAGATGTTATTATATCTTTGATTTTTTTCCCTCGTATCTAATTCACTTATAGCAATGTATATTAAAAGTCTTTGTCAGGTTGCCACCTCAATATTCAGTAGGTAAGTATCTGCTTCCACAAGGGGAGTATCTAGCTTTAAGATTTGTAATTTTGTATTGTAATGATAGATTTTGTAATAATTGTCAAATAGTTACACCACACTTTTAATACTATCAATTTTCCCAGAATATTAACTATTTTAATCACCATCTCAAAAGTTGATTTTGATTTGCCTTTTAAATCAACTAGTGCATATTTAGCCTTTTACATTTTGAATAATAACTAGATTATGGGAAGAGTGACGGTTGTGAGACATAAAACTGGTTAAAATTTACCGCTGAGGGTCCTAAGTCCCGTAACATATTTCTTGTTATTGTTTTACAATTTTCATTTCTGACTGGATTGTTTCATGAATATTGATTTTTGGATTTCGGATAAACTAGATAGTACTTTAATCGCCAAGTTTGAATGACCATGCTTCAGCTTGGGTGTAGAATAAGATGCACATGATTACATAGTTTTTGAGTTGATCTTGAAAAGATGCTGTTTTTATGTTGAAGCCATATATTTTTGCATATCTTTTAGTTGGATTATATTTATTTCTATGATGAAATTGGAATTATCTTCTTACACATTATTATCTATTCATTTCTGTAGAATAATCGGTGCGGGGTAAAATCGACAGTTTAGAATTTTTTTCTTATATAGGTTAGATAAATAGTTGAATAATTGAAATTTAATCATAGAGGAATTTAGTCAAATTAAATTCGCAATACTGCCATATACAGCCTATTAATTAATGCATAGAGATCTTTCCAACACCGTCGGTATCACCCTACCTACGGATTTCATCAATACTACCTGTGATTGTTTGCCTCCATTTGTCATCCTGAAAGGTAACTACATCAACACTGAAGCACCTGCATCCCATCTTGATAAAACTACCATTCCTGTATAAAATCTGGTTATATGGACAGTGACACGTTCCTTGTATTCCTTGAACAGTTAAAGAAACTTCATGTTTGGATGCCGAATAATAATTGCATTATTGTTCTCAATGACCACACATCCCATCTGAGTATCACTGAAATTGAATACTACATGTCCTGCATGCCCACATTGTAGCCATCATCTCCAACCGCTCGATACTCATTTTAATGGGCCACTAAAAAGCATGGAGAAACGAACTAGAGAGTTCTTGAAAGAAGCCGATCAACTGGCAGTCAGTCAGGTACAGTTTTCACAACTATTTCAACGTATGTTTGTAGCGACAAGGTTTCATTGTTGACTGATTTTGATTGTAACCTATTTACTCTTGTAAACACTGTACAAGAAAATGAATATGCATTGTCGACGATCTTTCAAACTCCAAGGCCAGAATTTGACGGATTTCAAGGACTGTCATCTTCACCTAGCTCCACTCTACTCCAAGTTCCTCAGATGAACAATCTGGCAGTAAAAGTGATACAATAACACATACAAATTACTGACTACCTTAAACAGGAGTCCGGTTAAATTGGGAAATCCAGTACATTTAAAAGGTCACACTGCTAGGTATAGACACATTTCCTGATTTTCTGGCCAATAAAAAGTTCAAGGAACGCAGTGCTTTTCCGAAGATTTGTCCGCCGGGTAGAACAATCGCAGCTCCCCGTCAGAACTCCTAGGCGCACCAATCAGTCGCAGTTTCCTGTTTTCCCAATCCGACAGCCCAACTGGAAAATCCCAACCAACAGATAGGATTTTCTAGGAACACTACCTGCTATGTATGGGGTGAAGATTGGACCGCTCCATCCGAAGACTAGCTATTGTTGCAACTGCAATAAATGGTCATGTAAGTCATGCTTCGGATCAATTGCCTGTTATTTTTGTGAATGACCAATTCTTTTTGAAAACGTTTTCTATCTTCATTAACATTGAATACTACAACTTTGGTAAAATTATATGTTAGTATAGTGTCGGTATCATCCCCACATTATCTTTCGAATACCTTTATTACCATGTTTGAAATATAAAGCTATTGTTTCCAATCATTTATACATCTTTAAAATTTATTTGATAGATGTGACTTTCGACTTTAATAATTAACTTCTATTGTATGCGGATTTATGTCTGGTTAATATTTATTGAAAGATAAGCTGAAATATGTTAGTATCACCCCTATCTACTATTGTTTTACCCTGAATTTCTAAAAAATATTTTATTTGTTTAAATCAATTTTGGAAAACTTTCTGAAATAAAATTTAGTAGATACCTATTGTAATTTGATCAGAATAATATCATTATGGTTTGACCTATTGAGTTAGTTTTTCAAACTTGTTCGTTCAATATTCAAGTGGCAAGTAATCAAAGTGATAGAAACATGTAGTTCACTACTTTGAGTTTTACCATTTTAGTAGGTATACCTAAGGAGTGTAGTTCTGCCTACGCCACAATCTAAGTTTGATATTAGCATTCCAATAACTGAACTTGTTGCCATAAACATGTATATAATTGTGTAAAAGAAGAGATATCACCGCATGTTAGATAAATTGTAAACATTTTATTCGTTTTTAAAATTAAATGATCAAGCACAAGCTAATCTGACAGGTAGAATTTGAAATGAAGAATACAAAAATTATGAGATAAGAATGATTTAAAATGATAAACATTCCATTTTAATTTTTGTCATTGCCTCGACAGCATTTAGCTTAGACAAATATGAAATAAGAAATCTACCTACATTTCGGAGTATTTGAATTGACTGCCTAAAATCAATAGGTATGTATCTATAGCATATTATTAGGTATGCCCTTGCAAAAGTAAGAAGGTAGGTACTTAACATAAGATATCACATTTTAAATCCGTTGGTTTCAAAACAACAACTCAACTCCAATAAATCAAGACCTAGTTTTATTATCTCAGGGCTATGTAAAGAAGTTGCATACAGATACCTATCCTATCTTCATGAAATATATTTTATATTTCGAGACAAATAAAATAGCAAACGAAATAGTAATAGTAAAAGCATATTTTACCGTAATAGATTTTATTTAGAACTTATCATTAGATTAAGGTACCTACCTACTTTTTATGAAACTCGGTGATTTTCTCCCTAGAACCTGTTTAGAAAACTTTTCAATCATTAATGGCTTTGGATAGAAACACTTTTCGTCAATTGTTGTGATACACCGATAGACTAGCACCCAGTCACACTGAAAAAATACTCAAAATTCTTTAAAACTAAATGAATTTTCATATTTATTAAGTATATTACTTTCAACAGTAAGATTAAATACTTGAAAAAGAAAACAAAGTAGGTTCTTCATTCGTACCTCACTGTATTTTACTATCTTTCATACTGCATACCTCACTGTAAAGGCTCGTATTTAGATAGACGGACTTGTCTCTTCAGCAGGACTTTTCCCGGAGAAGCTAGCCAAGTTGGAGTAGATACACCATTAGTTGATCGTCGCTGGTGAGAAAATATTCTTTCGTGGGGTGTACAATTAGTCGAGGTGCAGAGTAGTGAGCGTAGGTATAGTGTTAATAATACTTTTCCCACTCAGTTGTTTTTAGCCATGGAGGAATAGAACTATTCCTCCATGGTTTGTAGCTTTAAGTGTGAGCATAACGAGTTTCCATATAGTACCGTTGTATCTCTCTATTTGGTCATTACCTTGTGGTTTGTAAGCTGTTGTCGGGCTTGCAGCTATTCCATATTCACTGAAGTATTGCTTCACAACATTGGACATGAAGACCCTCTGTCACTATGAATGTATTCTGGCAAACCAAAACCAGAAAGGATTTTTGTTAAGGACTTAACCACTGTGTTAGAACCGATGTCCTTACAAGGAAACGCAAAGGAAAACGAATATTTATTTAAATAGGTTGGTCTTCGGTAGTAATTTTAAGATAAAATTGAGTGAAAACAAAGATTTCATCAATTAATAAACACGATATATTTCGTCCCTTCTTTACAAAGTGTTACAGGGAAGTGAGTCATAAGAAATTACCTCTACGGTTAAATACAGAAATGCATGGCAAGCAAAATAAAATAAACAAATCAATCAATAACAAAAGAGAGAACGGAAAGTTAGTGCAATGATAGACAATGAAGGAGGGAGGAATATTTATTTGTCTACAACCGTATGCAAGTATTTATTTGGCCAATTTAAGGGCAGTGGCCCTTTGAAGTCAATATTGAATCTTTCAAGAGGATATGTCGTTTTGATTATATGGATTTTAGGCAGACGGAAGTAATGAGGTTTTATTTCCGCACAGTCTATACAGTTGGATGTTATTTTCTTTACTTCCTCAGTTGAATAGGGTAGGTTTTTGGTAATAATATAGTGAAGCATTCTTCTTAAGACAGGATGACATAGTTCGTCATGCATTTGTTTCAGACGATTGTGTGAATAAAGGAAACAATTTACCCTCGATAGTGTATTAGCTACTGCGTTTTCTTCCCCTTCACGATGAATTATTTCAAAACTAAAACACGAAAGCTATAGTCTCCACCGATTGTTCTGAATTTTATTTTTTCGAGAATTAAGACTATACATGAAAGTTACTGATTTTTTATCTGTAATTAATCGAAAGTGTTTTCCTAGAAGGAAGTGGCGCCATTTTTTTTACAGATTCTACGATAACATAAGCTTCTTTCTCTACCGAAGAATGATTCAATTCGGATTTGGTAAGTGGTCTGGAGTAGAAGGCAACTGGCCTTCCTGCCTGGTTAAGTGTTGCAGCATTAGTATAATCGGAGGTATCGGTCTCTATGGTAACTGGTATGTTATCGTCTATTGCAATGACAACAGCCTTAGACACAATTTGCTTTAGTTTTTCAAAAGCAAGAGTTGTAGAGGTATCTAAAGGAAACTTTGTTTTTTTGAGTCAGTTGTTTAATTTTTTCGGACAATTTAGGTACCCATTGAGAATTATATGAAAACATTCCAATAGTTCATTTTAATGAATTTAGAGTCCTTTGGAACAGGTAATTCTAACAAAGGACGTATTCTGTCTGGGTAAGGGCGTATTGTACCACTGTCTATTAGAGTTCCAAGAAGTTTGATTGACTGTGTAGAGTATGAACATTTCTTTTCGCTACGCGATAATTCGTACTTTCTCACAGCAGTCATAAATTTTGCGAGATTACGATCATGTTCATTCTGATCTTTTCCACATATAGTTTTATCATCTATGTAGGCAAATGTTCCGGAGAGATTTTCTGCTTTTATTATATCGTCGATCACTCGCTGAAAACACGAAACGCCATTAGTAACTCCAAAGGGAATTCGGTGAAATTGGTAGAGCCGTCCATTTTCTTCGAAGACCGTATATTCTCTTTCTGATTCTTTAATTTATACTTGATGATAAGCAGAATGTAAATCCAATTTGGAGAATATTTGTACTTAGCGACATCTTCAATCATCTTATTAAAATTAAGCAGGTAGGCGTCCAGAAGAGTATAATGGTTTATCGTTCGTGAGTAGTCGACGAATAATCTCTTTTTGTGTCTTTCATTTATTGTCACTAAAACTTGTACACGCCAGGGTGATTTACTTTCTTCAATCACTCCTTCCTTTAGCAGAGTTTCTGTCTCTTTCTCTATAAATTTTGAATCTGCTTAAGTATAACGTCTAGATTTTAAAGCAATTGGTTTGAGTTTTGGCTTCAGATTTGCAAATAGTTTAGGATCAGGTACCTTCGCCACTACTACTTGACATAGTTTTAATCGTGGTCCATCTCCACCGAATAGGATTTCAACGGAGCCATGTAGTCGTAAGACATTGTGTTCGAGTATAACATCGGCACATAGATCTGGTAAGACCGTGAGAATAACTTTGTGATAGGTATGATCACTGAGAATAATATTAGCGTGGTATATCCCTTCTATGTGGGTTTTAGCATTGGAATGAATCCAAAGATACTTCTCCACTTAGTCTTGATATTTGTAATCTTAGAAACTTTGCAACTTTGGAACTGATAAAACTGTCGGTGCTCCCTGTGTCAACGAAGGCGTCTAACTCTTGGTTAAAATTACTAATATTAACAAACGCATTTTTAAGTTCTTCCTTAGTAGCTGAAGAAGCGGATGCGAGTGAAGGCTTATTAATACATTCGGTTGTCTTCTTTTTGGAGGACAAACATACTTTCACAAAATGACGCTTTTTGAACGATTAAAACATGTGACATGTAGGAAATTTAGTACGAGTATGCCTATGAATACCACAAAAGTAGCTTTGGTTGTTTACAGAGCCTGTGAGATTTGGTTCCTCTGTATCATACCTCGGAGGTTCAGATAGTTGAAAGTGACCAGACGAATCCAAAGTTGTTGAGGCTACAGTGGTGTTAGGCTGATTAACATATGAACTAGCTTGATTTTGAGCCATTTCTAGAGATCGAGCTTGGTCTTAAACTTGTTTCAAGATAACTGTTTCATTTTCCAAAAGACGTCGTATCGGTGGGCTATTTAGTCCAGTGATAAAGGTATCACGAATTTCTGCGTTTCGTTGTTTATCAATGGTAGTCTCCACATAATTACAGTTACTTAGCTGAATAAGAGTTTGATAAAAAAACTTCTGAGGTATCGTGCCCTTGTTGGTGAGTTGCTAATAAGTGTATAGAAAAGATCTCGTTTTTAGGTTTTCATATAAGTTTTTCAGTGTTGTGATTGCGTCTTCGTAAGTATTGCATTCGGAAAAGTATTCGTAGACGTTGGGCGAAACATATTTTGTTAGAATAGCCAATTGATTTGTTGCTTTTTCATTAATGATAGATACAAAATGTTCGAACGTACGAAGCCAGTGTTTCCATTTCTTTTCGCAATCTGGATCCGGTTTGAGGAATTTATCCATTTTAGTTAAGTTAAGTTACATAAGTTAAATAAATTGTAATAGAAGAGTGTCTTGATATACCTGAACATAGGCTTTATTTAACTTTAACTATAGTATAGATAGAACAAGAGTGAAACTATAACAACGTAAAGTAAATTTGAACAAAGATATAGAGGTAACTAATACATGGAAATAGTATTTTACAGAAATAAATATAAAGTATTGTATTAAAGTGCACAGATTTTCACTACACATAGGTAGGTACTTTAAAAAATGCTGAATTTGGAGTTACAGCTACTGGTCCGATGACGTCTCCTTCTCCAGCAGCCTTAACACCACATCATCGCTTGCCAATGCACAGGTTTCATAAGCTCCCTACTTCAAGTTTGGCGTGATCACATCTAGGGTACGACAACCAATAATCCTTGAGTTCGTATCCCCACAATCGTCACACTAGCATCCTTCCTCAGGATGTCGATGTCGATAGTAATTAGTTTCAGGGCAGTGGTCGGCACGGAGTTGGGCAATAATAACTTGACTTTTTCTATCAATACCTTCTGATCTTCTGCCTTTTTCTCTATAAATCGCCAGTGCTCTTTCGTCTTTGATCTTCTCACCTTTGATCTCACGGTAGATCTTCCTTTTAGCACTATCAAACCTGATTTAAATATCCCATTGCATAGCAATCTGTCTGTTCTCACCTAGCTTCCACAGTCTGGACTTTGCGTTCTCCAATCTGGTGTCCAAACTACATTTTTGATCGCTCTAAGTGAAGTTTGGCTATTGTACAAAATCAAGACACTACTCTGATGAATATCTTAAATCACATTGAGGTCAGCAAGCAAGGCAATCTTCGCAGATTAAACAAGCTCTACCACGTACCAGCGGCTTTCCTATTGACCACTTTCTGACCTCTCATTACGTGACGCAAGCCAAGCTTCCATATCGTTCTTGATGACCTCTTCCGCAGAACTATCCGTGGCCAGTACTATATCAAAAGAGCCAAAATGCTTCATTGTATTATCCAGAACTCTTCTCATATAAACATCATTGGTCTTTCTCTTCTTGACATTCTCGTTCATTTTTAATCTAACCTAGATATCTCTGTTGCTCAGACTGTTCCAAAGCGCTCGCCTTGTCCAACATAATTCTATTCTCGGACCGCCGACAAGACTCTCTGGCTTGCTCGCGCCAACCCTTGTTGCTGGCCAGTCTCCTTTCTGGTCTTTCTCTTTTCCTCTCACCGCCTTCTCCTACACATTACCCCAACTTTAAAAGTAAAACTGATTGGTAATTGTATATTGTAGTTACCAAGAAATTGCAACCTGAGAGTCAAATAAAACTGTTTGTTTTATTTAAAAAAATCTATCGAATACATTTTTTTAATGCCAGTGATCAAAAATCAAGGAATGGCCAAATGTTGGGAAAAAATCGTTGTTGTCCCTATTTTCAAAAAACGATTGCAAAAAGGAATGCATTAATTATCGAATTATTGCTCTTATCTCACATACAAGCAAAGTTCTGCTGAGAATAATCCAAAAAAACACTATTAAATTTTTTATTCCAGAATTACCTCAGGAACAAGCTGGTTTCAGGAAGGGAAGAGGAACTTGAGATCACTTAGCTAACCCTAGGTGGATGATAGAAAGCTTGAGAGAGTATCAGCAAGATGTGTACGCTTGCTTTATTGATAGCAGATGGCTTTTGACTGCATGGATCATGAAACTTGGAGGTGCACTCTCGAATCCATGGGAACACCAACTCACCATATAATCTTATTGAAAAATCTGTATAAGAACCAAGAAGCTACGGTTAGAACGGAGTTTGGCAAATCAGAAGCAATAACCACTGTCAAGTGAGTGAGACAAGACTGCATACTGTCACCTTTCTGTTATGTTTGATATTCTTAATTACAGTAATGCATTGATGCCGTATTTATGGAGTAATATATTATGTACATATTACTTCTAAGTATTATATATTGTTTTATTTATATTAATTGCCTAATTCCTATTGGTTGTTCATTTGTATTGGTTGAGGCATTTCATTACTCTATGGGTTGAGGCTTCCATATAATATACGGCCATGTTGTAATTTCTTAATAAACAATTCATTCAGACGACATCTTGTTTCCTTTCTGATTTACTAAACATGTCTAACTACAAATGCATGCAAGACATAAAACTTTCCTCTTTAATATCTATGGAGAGAAATCATAAGAGAATGGAATAAAGAAAATCGAATTGGAGGCCTCAATATTTCAAATCGAAGGTATGCCGATGACACATTCCTCCTTGCAAACAATGTAAACGGTCTAATCATGCTTATTGAGCGGGTCAAAAAAGAAATTCAAAAGGCTGAGCTTTTCCTTAACGTAAACGAGACAGAGACAAACATTTTAACACCAGGAAACGATCAATGAAGAACCTGTAGAAACTATGGACAGGTTTAATTTTCTAGGACTTTAATCCATAAGAATGGGTATGGTGAAAGCCAAATTCACAAACGAATCAGTAATGGAAAGACTTTCTAAGATCTGGAAAGATAGATAGATCTCAATCAGCACGAAAACTCACATTATCAGTGCACTTGTCTCCCCTAATATTGCCTTATATGGAGCTGAAATGTGGGTACTGAGCTAAAAGGATAGACTCATTTGAACTCTGGTGCTGGAGAAAAATTTCTGAGAGTTTCATGAAATGAGAGAGGGACAAACACATCAATTGTCAGTCAAGTAGATACAAAAGTAGTCAAAATGTCCCTTTTATATTTCGGTCACGTCAGTCATGCTGAGGGTATGAAAAAAGACTTGCTTACGTGGAGGGTGCCAAACGACTAGGTAGACCGAGATGCAAGTAGCTGTAAGATATGAAGGACTGCGACATGCTGACAATTCATAAAATGGTTGATGGAGCCCAAAACAGAGAAAAAGGAAGAAGAGCTGCCAGGGGTCAACCACGACTCGATGGTACAAGATGACCGTTGCCATATTTAAAAATATGACATTTTAATGAAAATCCATTCATGTGCGATTTTATTTAGTAAATTAACTAATAAATTGTTTAACACTTTTCTTTTAAAAAATATAAATAAATGTTATATTTTAATATTTAAAAAAATTATGTTTGTTAATTTACATAATTCATCTTTTTACTATTTTCCCACGATATTACCATTTTCCCTAGTTTTTGGGAAATTGCCACTAAATTCTGAAATCTGTATTATTCATTCATTTTGAAGCTAATAATGAGGACTACAAACATTTTGATTTAGGTTTTTGTATACAAAAATAATGTGTTTGACATTTTTCATGTTTAACCAATATGGTTATTGTTAAAAATCAAAAATTTCTGACCAGACTCCTTGTCTTAAATGACTTCTATTAGCATGGTTAACAACATAGGATAGGTGGGTAGGTATATTGTACTAAAAAGTGCATGATTATCTTATACACAGCCTCTACTAACTAGATCATGAGTAAAATTACTATTCAGTGTTATATTATAGATTTAGATATATCTATTGTTTCAGCATGCTATCTAAGAAAATAATATTCAATCTATGTTTAGCAGCAACCCACATTTTTAAAAGTTTTATTAATACATATTATAGTACGTTGAAAAATTATGGAATATAACATAAAGGAGGTAAGTTCTGTCTGCCCTCTATAAGAATAATTAATATTATACATATACAAACCTGCTCAAAAGAAACCGCATTAAATGTTCAATTTTTAGTATAGGTAGATAAGTACCTAGAATGATTTTTTTTACTGCAGAAAGCATTAACATCATAGAATTATAAATAATCTTTAGAAATCTTGAAAATAAGTTTCTACAGTGGGTCTCAAAAGTTTAGTAATCTTAATAAATAGGTGTCAAATTTATTAAAAAATATAATGTCTCGATCAATAGCTGTTAACCCTTTTATGTCTTCTGTTGCACATACGACAAAGTATCCCACAGCTTCATAATATTTCAAAACCAACGATATGTCGCACTCTATACTATGAGTTGGGTTTGCCTGCACGGAAGCTTCTGGTTAAACCCATTGATGACCAAGAATCATATTGCAAAGCGACTTGAATTTTGTCAAAAACAGGATTGGACAATAAATTAGTGGTCAAACATCATGTGGATTGTGGAGTGATAAAAGAACATTCCAACTCTTTGCACATGTTGAGAGATTTGTTCGACAACCCCATGGTACAAATTAATGCAGGTTCAAAATATACAAGACCATCCGTGAAACGTACACCATGTGTAATGATATGGGGAGTATGTGTGCTGCTGGACAAGGTGGCATGTGCTTTTTGCAGAAGGGGGAAGAATGAATGCACTCAGGTATAAGGAAGTTTTACAAGATCATCTGCTCCCATTCATCAACATGGGACTGACACATTTATGCAAGATAGTGCCACCTGCCATATTGCTCGATCAACCATGACCTAGTTTCAAGAACGACACATTGCAAATCTTGTTTGGCCCCCAAATTCTCTGTATTTAAATCTGATCGAGAATTTGTGGGACATATGAAACGGCGGGTTGCCCATGCCAGATCTACTACAATTGACACTCTGAAAGACAAAATCCGACGCGTCTGGGCAATAGAGATCACTCCTGAATTATGCAGGAAACTGTCATTCAATACCACAAAGGATAGCTGATGTACATAAGAATAAGGATTATCCATCCAAATAGTGACAGTTGTGTACACATAAAATTGGTTAAAACTCACCGCTGAGGGCCATAAGTCCCGCACCATATTTCTTGTTATTGTTTTCCATTTTTAATATTTTCCATTTTTTATGGAGTTTGATTTTTGGATTTCGGATATACTAGATGGTATTTTCAATCACCGAGCTTGACTGGCCATCTTATCATGCTTCAGCTT
>JAUYWI010067032.1:0-14923 GCA_034780595.1 Parotoplana pacifica
GTCGACTTGATATTTAAATTTATTCATTGTTAATTATATTGATAAAGCCTTTGGCGAAATATCTATTTAACATTATACTTTTTATCTTTTGTCCATTTTATTTTATATCATGGTGAAGAACATTAAATTAAATTTTAATCTATCTGCTTTTTATTAGTTGTTTAAATTATAATAAGAGCTTAATTTATTGCTTGTTATTTATACATTACAGACTGAATAAACCCATGTTTGAGTTTGGAAAAAATATTCAAGTTCTCGTTACTCTGCAGAATAATGCAAAACGCAATATAGAGTCAATTTCAGCCAGGGTAAATCGCTTAGTACTTTTCTGCCAATCAACGAAATATGGTTCTAAAGTTTTTTTCACTTATTGCTTAGATAATTTACTTATGTACTTACTTACTTAGTCGCAATAAATCTTCGCCATCCATCTCGATCCACCATTTTTTATTTTAACTCAGCTTGGTTTATTTGACTATCTTCTTCTAATTGTTGAAATATGATTTCGCGGATCTCCCTCTTTTTCGCGTTCCCAAAAAGCAAGTCTTTTATCACTTCATTTCCTCTCCAGCAGTGTCCAGAAAATGAGAGTCTCTTCCATTTTATTGTATCAGTAATATTTGGTATTTTTCTATACAGATTTTTAACTGAGCGATATTTCTCTCCAGCTGACATTGAATGTTGCTCTGAGTTCAGTGTAGGTAATTTATCCATGTTAAAATTATACTACTTTTGTAAGTAGTCTGTAAAATTAAGTACGAAATGTGAGATGTTTTATCTAAATGTTTTGTCTAAAATTTGTAAACAAAAAAATAAATACACAATAATTTTAATACTTTAGTTTAGTTATCTGTACAAGTTCACAATATAGGCAAACGAATAATTGTTCTGTGATGAATTTAACACCCGTAAAGTGAAAAAATGCTATAAACGTTATCAGGCTATTTAGTTGGTTCAAGTTTGTACTATTATTTCTGCGAATAATGTTTTTTTATACAAATAATAGATATATATTTTGGAGTGTCAGATTATGAAAGTATCAAAGCATTAAAATGTTGATGCAATTATTTTTGTTTTGTAAATGATTTATCTCCCGCTAAATTACCATGTGTTTTAATTTCCTTGGTGATGAGCATATCCAGGTTGCTGTTCAGATGTTCAGCTATATCTACTAATATTTCAACCATCAGTCATCTGCTTCTATGATGTTTAAAAACTCTAAACGTCATAGTCTATCGAATTTATAAAATAAAAACGTCTTTTTTTCTAGCCAGAACTGTTATTTGTTAATATCACTGGAACTAGTTGTGAGGTTAAAATAGTTTCTTGTTTATGTTAATTTATTATTATTATGGTGTTATGAAGTGCTTTTGTAATTAAATTTAAAATTATTATGTGACTTTGTTGTACGCTTTTTTAAAGAGAATTTAGTTATTTCAAAATTAGCTTTGGAATTGGAATATGATTTTGCTATGTATTTGTTTTTCTTCTAAAAAAATAATGTCTGTTGGCTATCATAACTTAACTATAATTAGGTTGTTCAAAGTTGTTGTTTAATTATGAGGATGCTTAATGTCGATATGTATTCTGGTGAAGCTTGATTGTAATTATTTTATACGGAAACATTAATTAATTCTCTGCCTATGTACTTCAGACATCGAAATTAGGAAATATATTTGTGCAGTTTTAATGAGATCAAAATATGTATTTTGAATATCTGATTTTCAATCGCTTTGTTGTTTTTGTTAATTATTTTCTTCATTGATATTATTTTTATGATTTCAGTTGATCCGCTGCATTGAAGTACTTGGAAAATCCAATCAAAATATTCAGAGTATCCTTTGGGGAAAGTTGTTGCCTGGCAGTGATAAAGATTTAATCGACAGGTATATGTGTATAGTTTTCTTATACTTCCAAAGTACAAATATTTACAGTGGGTACTAGTTCCAAGTAAAACCATCAATGGGAAAATTAAACTACCCGGTAAATAAACATAGATTTCAGAGATATAATTTATTTGATGTCTATTTTACCGGTCGGTTTGGTAGAATGATACTGCCCCAATACATATACAGTAAATAGTATCATTTGACATTCAACAAATAGAGTGACCGTTTTACCTGAATTCAGTCCGGATATGAATCCAGTTGAAAACATATGGTGTAGAGCCAAAGCGATTATGCGCATCCAACCAGCAACGTCGTCATGCATGATAACTTTTGGGCTGAATTAATGGGAGACAGTGATTATCGAACATCTCGCATTGATTTTATGGTTGATCGAGTACAAACACTTCGTGATGCTTCTGAAACTTCATCAAGTAATATAAACTTTTGCACCATTTCAATACTGATTTTTATTCATAAAACTTTTAATATACCTACCTACTTTTCCTCTGGTGCATCTCTCTAACATTTTGCATATTTATTATAATACAGAAACTAAAACCGATAAATGAATCGTGTCTTATTTAATAAATCAGAATATTTTAAATGACATTCAATCTTTTTTGTTGTAGCTAAAACTTAGAACATACATAAAAATACCTTTTGCCTTTAATCTTTATTGATAAATTTAGGAAAAACAAAATATTATTTCATTGATTGAAATGTTGAGAACAATCATTTACAAAAAGCTTTTCGATAGAAAGCCAATTTGACATATTTAGATAGAAATATCATTTATGTGTATGTGCCTGTTGCTGTCTTATAGTTTTATCACCAGTTAGCCTATTCGTTATCTTTTTGTGCTCTTTTGTTGGCTAGATAACAATGTCTATTTTTGTTTGTTTGTTTGTTTTATGTACATGTCTTTTGTTAATTTTGAAACAGTAGCTGTTTGTTAAATTTAGGTAAATTATATTGTAATTATTATTCCACCTCATCTACAGTTGTGGCCAAAAGTTTTTCATCAAAGAATAATTGTATACAGCATTAGATGATTTTTATCTAATTTAAATTTGAACATATTTAATTATATTAATCAGGGCTTTTACTGTATAATAATCATTATGTTTATAATAATGTTAGAACAAATTTGCGAAATCAACAATTATGGATAAATTGTTGATTTCGCAAATTTGTCTAACAAATACACTATCAATATGCATTTGTTGTATTCACATCTCCCTAATTCTAAACCTAAGCTAATGCAAAGGATAGTGCTATACACATAATCCTACATCTAATTCCTATGGATAATAAACTTTAAATAAATAAATTTTGAAATCAACAATTTTACATAATTCAGCGATTATGCATAATTGTTGATTGCGGAAATTTGTTCTAACATATGTATATAAAACAACAGTCAATAGTTAAATAGTTGATCGTCATCTAGTCTACTTAGTGGTAAGACTTGGCTTGGATACAAGCCCCAATTCAGCGTGTCATAGATTGAATCAAGCTTTCACACTATTCTCTTGTAATTCTTTGTGTCCAAAATATTTTCACCTTATGTTCCAAATCAGCTCCTGACTGTATATTTTCTAAGAAAAAATAACTTACATAAAAATATAGTTTGTTGCAAGACTTTGTTTCGGAGTAGAGCACTTATCTGTTAATAAAATTAAAAATGAATTATTAAGTGCGATTCGATGTTATCCTATTGATGCCTAAAATTTTATTGATTGATAAAGATAATTAAGGTACGTACTTACCTGTGTACGATAGTAAGTTGAAGAACCGTAAAGTTAATGGCTAATCTGTTTTCTAGAAGTCTATTGTTAAAAGATTAAATTATAGATAAATTATGACAAACTTTAATCCATTTCCTTACAGAACGCGTTTGTGTCTATACTGGTAGCTATCATAAGTTGTGGAAACACAAGACAATGGTAAAATAACAGATAGTTTGTATTTTGTTATCTTTTGATCAAATTTCACACTTAACGGTTGTCCGGTTTTCCGAGTATGGGATGCCTATCGCCATGTTCCAATGAACATAACTACAATAATCACCAACCGATGAATCTAATTTTTTAGGACTTTTAATAAATATTTATTTATTAAAGGTCATAAAAAATTAGATTCATCGGTTGGTGATTATTGTAGTTATGTTCAATGGAACATGGCGATGGGCATCCCATACCCGGACAACCGTTAACAGTTAGAATTCTATTAGAAAATCGCAGTATAGTTTGGTTGGATTTCATGGATAGGGATTTTCTGGAACTTTCAACATTATTTTTGACACCCGTTTGACTAATGTTGACCTTATAACACGTTTTTTGGCTCCTTTAGAAATATTTTGTTCTCATCTATGGCGACTATTTGTAACGCGTTATCTGTATTAAAATTGATCACTAGACTATTTTCGAACTGATTGAATTAATTTAGTAGAAAATGGAATTTCTCTGTATTGTGGCATATTAACTAATACCTTTTGATCTTTTTTCAGAAGCGAAGAGCTTGCCATAACCATTCCACTGCCCTCTTTACAAGAATTCTCTCCAACCGTCACGAATAAATATTTTAAAGTAATTTCTGTTTTTACTACATATCTTAAATACGTGTATGAAATGAAACCACTTTTAATTTTTATCAATTTATCGAAATAGTTCATCTATGAGGAGTAGAAGGCTTCTTTTTATATGGATTCTGTGCGTAGAGTGTATTACTGAAAGGATAATTTAGAAGTTGTTTAGCTAGTAAGAACAATCGTTTCTTTCATTTATGAATCTTTAAGCAGTGATCATTCTGCCCATATAGGGTCGTCATAGTATTGTAGATTGAAATCTTTACTGCAGCAAATATACAAAATTTAAGAACTTAACCTTCTTTAATGTCTATTCATTGATTTAAATAATCTATGAATGGCTGTATTTTGTTAATACTTGCTTTGCTATCTCTTTTTTATGATCCTGGATAGAAAGAGCTTCGTGCTTTGAGATATGAAAGTTGGTGACCTAGCAAAATTAATTGAGCTTTGTTTCAAATTTTTTAAATATGCTAATAATATCAGCTAGACCACAACATATTAAGTCTATAAGACGATACTATTTTAAATGCTTATAGTTTGAAAGGCATTTTGGTCGGTTGCCTGTACTCCATATCTATTGCATGGATGTTGTCATATTATCTTGCAGTGCACCCATTATGTGGAACTGACGGCGTCCATTGAGGGCAACAGGTCGCTATCATTACAACTGCCCATCGCTGCAATATTCCCCCACGACAATCTGTGTTGGTCCAACTACAAGTTGCCCTATTGGGTGGATAAGTGCCAGATACTGGAGGCCGATACGAGGCTGAGAGTGCAAAACAGCGAATTGAGTACGTGGCAGGGGATGGTGGTCATATTTGATTGAGTTACTTGGTAGTACTGTTGCCTCTTCGGGGTTGCCACTCGTCCGGTTCGATTTTGATTTTATGTCTCTTGGAACAAATAGGCATTTATTTTAAAAGTAGCATAAAAACAGCGTCTGAAGTGAAATATCTTTATTTTTATAAACAGTTGCATTATTAAAAATATTATAAACAGACTCAAAATGTAAAATAATGTAACTAAACTTTACAATAATCATCTGGGAGGACCGTTGTCCCCATTTACATTCTTATTCGCATGAAATATTAAAATTAATATATAGAGAAAAATTGGTACTATTAATAAATGTTTTCAATCCAAACAATTGTAGAAGACGTTTTTGTACTCTTTAGAACTTATCAGGACAACATAATGTGGATGTCTGTTCAAAATGAACACCTAATCTGAATGAATTGAAGGCATAAATAAATGCGAAACAAATTCTGAGTGTAGAACTTCAATAAATCGGACATTTTGTCACTGCAGGATTCACTTTTCTTTGTAAAAAAAACATAAATGTAAATACAACAATGACATTGCGGATTCATGATTAAACATCTTTTGGTTGGATTACATTCATTATTATGATGTTAGTACTGTCGAAGGTTTGACAGATTTTATTTCTTATTTTGAATGTTTGCTGTAGTAAAGATTTTATTCTACATATAAATCCACAAAACCTTTGTTGTCTAGCAGTGACAAAATGTCCGATTTATTGGAGTTCTATATTCAGAATTTGTTTTGCATTTATGTATGCCTTCAATTCATTCGTATTAGGTATTTACTTTAAACATAAATAATCCACATTGACCTACTGGGGAAGTAAATGCTTTCTACAATTAATCGGATTAAGTTTATTTATTACTAGAGCCTTTTTTCTCTATTTGTGTTACATGCATGGCATGGTTATTTTATTTCAGTAAAATTAGCTTAACTAAATTTTAGTTCAAAATAGACTTTAAAAACGTATGTCAAACGTTTTGTTATCATTATTAAGTCATTGATGTCTCTCGGATATTAATTAAATATTTATTGATTTTGAATCAGAATCTGTCATAACTGTATTTCAAAAGATCTGTACCATATGGTCCGTTGATACTGATAGTGAATCGACGTATTGTTACTTGATCAAATGGCTTTATTTTTGTATTTTAAACTTTCTAACTTAGAAACAAAAGATTCTTTTAATAAAAATCGAAGACTTTGTATCAAAAGCTACGAAGAATATCTCTATATCAATTTTAATTTTGTAGTTGATGAAGTTTGTCTCTATTGTAGAAGTTTGAGTTTGGCAAAAATTTTAGACGTAAACACTCATCTACGTTTTATTTTTCATTTTCAGGTCAACTGCATTTGGCATCAGTGCCTATCCTTAGGTACCTGGACACTCAGTTCTTATAGGGC
Organism: Parotoplana pacifica; assembly: GCA_034780595.1. Classification (NCBI taxonomy): domain Eukaryota; kingdom Metazoa; phylum Platyhelminthes; order Proseriata; family Otoplanidae; genus Parotoplana; species Parotoplana pacifica. The sequence goes on from JAUYWI010067032.1 coordinate 6,709, forward strand.
CTAATTGGTCCTGGACAAGTATAATATGTGCAATATTACATCGAGATTACTTTATTATTGATACATGTATAGCTATCAATAGGAATCATTTACTAAATGTTTAGAGCTTCTATCAAATTACTAAAACTGTGCTTTTCTGAATTTTCTGGTCTTTTGATACTTCAACACAATCTGAACTATAGTCCTTTCATGACTGTTTGACCTAAATATGGTAAATCAAAGCTATATGCTTGAGAATGAAAATGGTTTACAACCGGCAAAAGGTTTTTTTGGTCAAACACATATGCTATGAATGTCTTTTTACAATACAGGTGATTGGATAACATACCTTAATCATTTTACGCATATTAATGTCTGGGCTTATGATTATTTATAGCTACTGTTTATCTATCTAGGGCTATAATTGGCCGTTGGCTATATGAGCTAACTAGCGTTGCCAGAGTATTATAGGACTTCTGAGAATGGGCTAAAATTTGGACATTTATAACTCAGACAATTTAAATCCTAAATTAACCAAATTTCGGCAGATCTATATTAAGCCTGTGAAAATTTCATAGAAATCGGTTCTGTGGTTTTTGAACTATAAATGCTTAAAGTTAGCCGTTTTTTAAAGATTGTTTATTTATTTCTGTAGTACCGATAATGTTCCCAAAACTTTAATCGATTTAAATGAAATTTGGTACATATATTTAGTGTCCGAGGGACTATAAAATCGCTTTAGTTTTGTTGATGCACCATAGCAGCCGGCTAGAAACGAGTAACATGTGTTAGTAGTATAAAACGAAACTTCACCGATTGAACTGAAATTTGGCATAAGGAAAGACATTAAATTAGATGCTATTTGCAACAAACTTACTTTAATATGATGTTTGGTTCGTGTGAAAACCATTTTAAAGTTACAAAATAGACTAGAAAATTTGCTATTAATAATTTTTTGGCCAAACGGTATACTCGTAGACATAGAATTAGAACAGCAAATGCTGTAAAGCTGCATTATGTGAAAGACATCAGATGGCCCCAGACACCATCAAACACCTCGTACTCGATTGCGATGCCCTCAATAACTCCAGGGCTAACACAATAGAAGTCAATACAGATGCTAGTTTTCGTGCGAACACGGATGCCGCCAAGATTTCGTCGCCCGAGTTGAAAGACTCCTCTGCCCTTAAAGGTCAAAGCGGGTGCAACAACAACAACAAGTTAGTTAGCTTTACCAAAACAAAGTTCAAAATTACTTAAAGAAATGAAATTGATTGATGGTTAGCTATGGTGTTATGATAATATGGTTCAAACTAGATAAATTATAGGTATTTCAGTACATGAATTAAATTCTCTTTAAGATTTTAGAGCTACCAAAGGAAATAAAATTTCGCTGCTAGAAATAGTACTTTAATAATCCACAATAAACCATGTATATTTTTGACTTTGTTAGCTCTAAAATTTTAATCAAAATTAAATTCATGTATCTACTGAACCATACTAACTTAAAACTATAGCTAACCATATTTTAATTTAATTTATTTCAGGGATTTTTTGGTAGAGCTAACTATCTTTGAGCCATTTTGACCAATATTATTCTAAAATAAGACAATAGAATTTGTTGTAGGTAGCTACAATTAACTATATTTGTGGAGTAAACATAGAATAAAAATGAACCACTCATGTCCATTAATTTAGGCTGTCCAGAAATTGTCACCCTTGAATGGTAAGGTTTAATATTATAAGAATAAACAAAGAAATGCCTATGATATTTAAATTTAACTACATGCACATTTTATATATTATAGTCACCTATGAAGTATACCTAGTGTCCCGAAAAATGCGTTTTTTACTAAGTTATTTTTTAAAAAATTATAAAAAACATCAATTTCAACATGATAAATGAACGTAATATTTCGCCGACTACTTTCCAGATTTGCAAATAATCTGTCTAGTAGGTTGAGGTCTGGTGAAGGGGGTGATTACTACCTCTTCTATGAACAGACGAACCAGATGAGCTATGTGCGGTCGAGAATTATCATGCATCCACAGCATTCTTTCTATTGTGCAGCTCAAACAAATTCTCCTAGACACAATGTTTGAGAGACATAAAAGATGTCTGATAATGCTCGACCTCATATTGCTCATATGGTTCATCAATTCATGGAAGGAGGCAGTAATCATAAAGATCCATCAATCATACTATTTACCATACGTGTAATAGTGTTGATGAGATGCGTAATCATATAACGGAATTCTTACAATCACCGACTCCATATAAATTACGCAGGCAGTTGAAAGACTTGTCTTTCTGTCGTGTAGTGATTGAAAAGGAGGATTCTACCCTACTTAGTTAAATTTACAATCAAAACAAAAGTAAATGAAATAAAAAATAGCTGTGGTTTTATGTTAGTATGGCTGAAACTAGGTATTTCGGTACATGAATTAAATTCTCTTAAAGATTTTATAGCTAACAAAGGCGATAAAATTAAAAGTTTATTAATTGTACTTCGATATTTCGCTGCTAGGAGTAGTACCTAACCATATGAACAATAAATATGTATATTTCGACTTTGTTAGCTCTGTTTATTCATATCTATTTTGCGCCATGCTAACATAAAACCATTGCTAACCATAATTTAATTCATTTATTTTACGTATTTTTAAAATATATTTTGGTAGAGCTAACTATTTTTGCCAATCTAATTTATACAGAGTGGTCGCTACTGAAATTTCCTGTTTTATTCTTTCATTGTTTATTGTTTTGCAAAAAAGAATGAGTATGATGCTATAAAGCATTTAACACTCGTAAATGTTCAAAATATCCTCCAAGTATTTGATGTAGTGTTATTAAAACTATTCTGGAAATTAAAATTATTGTCCTCTTATGCCATCAACAATGTTTTTGTTTTTACGTTCTAGTGACGACTCTGTATTACATATTATTATGTATAGTAATCGTATAAATGTCAAGGTTACACCCATGTATTTTGTTTTGAGTAAATTAGACACGCTGTGTGCTATTCTTCTTTTAATGCTGGGTATTTTGGCCTAGAGCCTTACCATTTTCTTTGTAGTCGCTGCTTCATGTGAATGATGCACTGTTTTAATCGTTGAATGAAAGTATACAACCCTCTCTCGTTTGCAAAGCATCAACTTAAATAGAAACTCCCGTTTTGTCATTGACAATTTTTCTTCTAACATGTCACTGGATGGGACATCGTTATATAGTCCTCTATTGATTTTAACGCCCAAGAATCGTAGAATCAATGTTACTTATGCATAATATTACTATCTTTAGGTCAATATCTATTTACTATGTCAGTGATTTGTTGATTTAGTAACAAATATATACCATAATATTTCAGTTACATGTACGATTGTGATGTTTGGCTAAGTATCATAATAAATTACAATATTTAATGATTCTTTTTCTATATAAATCATCACGGGAACAATTGTTATTAAAATCAGACAGAGGATTGAGAGCTTTGACAATAGAGAATTTGTAGGTTGAATTTCTATGGAACTAAAAGTAATAAATACAGATTTTTTAAAAGTAGTTTTTCTTAAATCTCAAAATATACATGATTTTTCTGGATTTTTAAATACAATTTGTGCTTAGCTTCGTCGATGCTTGTAAGCCTATTAAAGTCTACATGTCCCTTTAAAAAGATTTGTAAATTCTCTTGTATCACAATTAGCCAAAGCTGTATAGTGTTTGAAGTTTAAAATGCGGCAACAAACACACCCATTTCATTTAATTTATTTGATAATTATCATTTAATTTGATGACGTTTTATTTCCCCTACATAACATCAAAATAAAACACATTAGGTAGGTAGGTACCTGTTACCATGGATGGTTGTTAGGGTGAAGACAAATTAAAACAGATTTTCAAAGTTTCCGATTTTAACTTTAGATATCATTTTTACGCGATGAAGAAGGAAAAAATAAAACCACATAAATTTGAGAAGTGAATAGTATTTTTCATTAACCAATATGTATATGGTTATTTTCGAAAAAGTGGCTAAGTTTCAGAACGCGCAGGTACGGATTTATAAAAAGACGTCTAATAATAGTAACACTCGAGAGATCAAATAAATACCTAAATATTTAAGGTATTCAATACTTTTCATATTGCAATGGAATAGCTGGGAAACAATTAGGTGCGCTATGGAAAAGTTATGAATTACACTTTCATTAATTGGATATATAGTTGTACTTTAGGACAAGTAAAAGTTTATATTTTTTGGTGACTTATGTCACTTTATTGAAACACAAAATATAAAAGGTCCAATAAACTGCTCTGTTGAGCGGCCAACTTAACATCAACAGAATTATTAATTTTGTTTCCAATTCTGGCGATTTGAACCAATTAAAATTCCAAAGATATAGCAGTATTTTTAGAGATTGGAATTTTCTCTGTAGGATAGTTTGATTGGTTTTTATAAGTTTTGCTATTTGCCACACATAGGTTTTCACTAAATTTTAACCAAAAAATATTAGAATTGACTATAAAATCTTCTTCAAAACCTCTTCGATTTGACTTTGTCCGCTAAATTTGAATACAAATCAAACAACGTTTTAACCTGACGCCCTATCGTAGTTTAATTTTTTTATCCTTATTCCATTTGGTAGTAATTGAAGACGTGACGTTATTACTCCCCGTTAAATTGTTTATATATATCAACGATATTTTTAGAACCTAAATCTTCTACTTTTATTTCCAAACTGCAAATAGATGCAATGAAATCGCCCTGCCTGAACTCTCAAGGACGGTCGTAGCATAGTCGCCACAAAGAGATTCAATTTTTGACAAAGGGAGTCTAAAAATATAGGATATGTTATTGTTATAAACGTCAATTATTGATTATCCATAGTAATGATGTAATCATGTTTATTAATAACTTGCCATATTGTGACATATGTAGTAAAACTATTTGTTTATAAACATGGTTGATATTTTCATGTTACAATTTAATTTTAATTTATTAATATTTATATTGCACTAATTATTTTGTATTGTGCTGCATATATATCAACCAAATAAAATGTAAAATATTGACCCAAGACTGTAGCAGCAGAAACATAAATTTAATTAAAAGCCAAATGCAGCGTATCTAGAATGACATGTAAATTATTTAACAAACTCTATTTTATAAACATTAATTAATGTTTATTGGAATTAAATAAAAATCCGAGTAGGTTTGGTAGATACCAAAATAGAAAGCTAGATACAATTGCCAGCTAAAAAAGTCTAATTAAACTCGGAATAACAAAACAAATATCCAATACCTTATTATAATATACAAAGCATGATCCTGTTAAGTATGCCATACCAATTTATAGGTTGGTAAACAACTAAGAATTTTCTTGAAAAGCATTTGCATATTTCCATAACAGTCTTGGCTAAAAGATAATGCCGTCCTCTAATTTTTTAAATATTTTTAAAGTTTTATTTTAATGTTGATTGATCTTTGACATTTATGGATTCAAGGATGAATGATTTCAAAAAGTTGTTGAATAAATCTTAATAAATTTAAAAAATGCATAAAAATTTGAAAGCTAGACTGAAGTTTTACCAGCTGCCCAGATTTAAGTTTTAGAAGTACCTACCAGAAAGAAACATCTTTTGAATGTTAAATTACATTACTGAATTCAACTACATTTTATAAAAATACTCCGAAACAATTCAAATGTAAGAGTCCTTACCACTTTCTTTAGATTCTGCCAGTAATTTCATTTTTGGAAATGCCGTAAACTTGCAAAATTTATCTATCAAAAATATCATATGTTTTGCAGACGATTTTAGAGTTTTGACTAATGGACTTCACATTACACAGTTTTTAATCACAGCAGAATCGAAGAAAAGGTGATGATAAAGATTATTGCACCTAGCTCAGTGGCAGATTCAGTTTGGAGAAAGTGAGGCAGCACTGGAAAAAAGAAAGGGAGTATTTCGGATGTGCATCCCTAGATTCGTTTTCTGCTGGAGTCTGGACTTATCATTTCAATTCGTTGCAAAGTGATTTGTAAATATTTTGTCTAAAACACTTCGAAATGAATTGAAAGGATGAATCCCGACTCTTTAATGAGCGGATTCAGGGGGCACACACGAAGTAATTATGCAATATGACATTTTTAATGTGTAATAAATTTGTTTTTGATAGATGCTTTGGGATAATTAGAGGATACTAAAAAATAAAATAATTTTACTATTAACAAATTAATGTTAATCATACCTAGGTATGCATACATTAGGTACATCTGTATGTTTAAGACTTAGCTTTCATTAAAAGGCACTTATAAAATTTATTTTAAACACCTAAGTAATACGTGACGAGAGAAATGGCATTTGTTTTAAATATAATTTAATTTTTGTAGTTAATTAATTAAATGTTTTTTAAATCTATTAAAAGCTAAGATTGGTTTTATAATCTCCTCTTAGACCGACATCGCACAAGAACATGGAATAGGATTACAAAAAAATACAAATTAAGAAAATCAAACGACAATATTAAAGTAACATTTTATTTTCATAAAATAGGTAGCCATTCTATGAATAAAAATTGAAACAAATTCACTCTTGCCTTGATATAAAAACATTACTTATACCAGTCTTTGTAATAGGATAGATACTTATCGCTCTAAACAACAAGCTACATATATGTAGGTACCATTGAACTTTAACTAGTTCAACTCTAGTTCAATGGTAGGTACTTCTAAACTTAAATATCAATGATCACAGATTATAAACAAAAAAGTGTGGTTTGTATGTTGGTTGTTAGACTATTATTTTAGTTTATCCAAATCGACCACCCGGCCAACCATAATCATAATCGGTGTAAGTTTTGTATTTGATCTTCTTAGTTGCCCTCTTGTTGAAGTCAAATCTGATGGGATACGAGTCCATGGGAAGGGCACCATACTGCACCAAAGGGCCATCCATTCGGGAAGGCAATGCCTTCGTGATGCAGAAATTGTTTGTGAGCAAAATTACTGCTGTAATAACTAGAAGAATAGGCAAACGTGGATCTGTCATTGAAGATTTATTATCTAAAAGCAAACCAGCAATGAATAAAATAAACTTTTTTATCATTAAAGTACTTAAGTTTGGAAGTGTATAAAGAGATACCTTATGGTGATGCATTTTCAATTTATAAACAATTGTTTTTATAAAAATGATTTTTTTCACCATTTATGCCTAAACTTTCATAAGCTTTCTTTTGAGTGTTGGAACAGACCGATTATGTTTTACAATTTAATCATCGGTATTTTCAGTTTTTAGTAGGTAAGTTTCGAATACTATTCGTAAGAAAATGACACAAACATAGATACTTATTAGGTCATCCCATAATTATTTTCACCCATATCTAAAAAATCTATAAAGCCAGTTTCAAGCGAATTTACTTCTATATAATGTCTTTATTCCTGAATAAAATCTATGGACAATTTTGGTTATATAAAAATTTAAAATAAATCAATACTGCTATAGATCGTTGTTATTAACTTGTTATAATGAAATTTAAGAAAGATATCTGACATTTTGTACAGAAACTGAGAGGAGAAATGGGAGTAATGAAATTTATAAGAAATTGAAGAATGCATGGCCAGAAGAGATCCAGAAGATCCCAACACTACAAACTATTCAGAACTGGTGCAAGGAATGTTTTGATGAGAATATTCAAGTTGATGGTAACAGGGAAGGTACTGACAGAACCAAATCCATCCGAACCGAGGGAGATCGACCAATAGTAAGTAAAAGAATGTCAATGAGTGACAAAAAGACAATGATCATAGTGGCTATTTCTTTTGCTGTTCTGGAGGAAGGCGAATCCATTTATAGCCAACGATATTGTGAGTTAATAAGCCAGGTCTTGTACAACAGTCGCAGAAGAAGTCATCCTCTTGTTGCCAGAGAAGCAGTAATCCTGCATGACGATGCTCGCCCTCATACAGCCAGACAGAAAACGTAATTCTTGGAACAAAAAGGCATCACCATTCTACCCCAAACTAGCATACAGTCCAGGTATGAATTTGTGTGATCGATACATACATATATATTTTCAATGCTGGAAAGTAGCCGTCAGAATATCCGATTTAGAAGTAGCCATGAAGTGAAAGAATATGTTCTGAATAAATGAGATTATTCACAGAATATGTAGAATAAATCTTTACTGCAGAAAACATAAAAATAATAAATAATATCAGTCAAGCCTTCGACAGTACTAAC
>JAUYWI010067043.1:0-14920 GCA_034780595.1 Parotoplana pacifica
TCTTCACTTCTATGCTTTGATATGAAATATACGAACATTTTATATTAGTCAGGCAATGATTATTCCTAGCTGAAGAGGCCCAACAAGGCCGAAACAGCTGTCCTGGGCTATCATTTGCGAGTAATAGAGATAAGTAGTATATTTATATCAAAGTATACCTGTTTTTTTATAATTACTCTTAAACAAATTATTGAAGCAATTAAGAAGACGCCTACCGGTAAATCCCCTGGTCCTGACCAAGTTACTGCTCAATATATTAATTTACTTCGGAACATTATCACCAAACCAATCACTAGGCGTTTCAACTGCTACCTCCAAGAAGGAAAAACCCCTTCAAAATGGAAAACTTCTAATACCGACTCAGTTTCAAAAAAGGTAAACCCGAAGACATAAAAACTACCGCCCTATCTGCCTTCTACAAATTCTTTACAAAGTGTTTACCAGACTCATCCTCCATCGTACAACGCAAGTTCTCAGTGAAGAATGCGGGATGGAGCAAGCGGGCTTTAGAAGCCAATTCTCGACCATTGATCACCTTCACACCATAAGACAGCTTGTTCAGAAGCACAATGAATTCCGAAAGGATGTTTTCCTTTTCTTCATAGATTTCGAAAAAGCTTTTTACTCAGTAAAACATAATGCTATACTAAACTCTCTTAAAGAACAAGGAATACAACACCAATACATTCAAATCATCAAAGAAATCAATAGCCAAACTACGACTACAATCAAACTGTTCCAAGCACCCATTCCAATTAACATTCAAAGAGGTGTCCCCCAAGGCGACGTTATTAGCCCAAATATCTTTTCATGTTTGATAGAATCTATCATATGAGAAACATCAAGATCATCGCTTATGAAGGCATCAACATCGATGGAGAAACCCTGTATTATCTCGCCTTCGCCGATGACATAATTCTTTTAGCAAACAGTTCTACAACCATTGAAACTATGCTCAACAAGATCAGTGCAGAAGCTAACAAGGTTGGCCTAAAGTCCACCCGGGCAAAACACAATGGATGTCCAACAACACTAAAATCACAGTCAAGCTTGGTTGAAAATAAATCACGAGAACTGAAGAATACTAATACCTTGGTCACACAATTACCCGGATGGAAACCTAACCAAAGAAATAAACAATAGAATCAGATGTGCTTGGATGGCCTTCCAAAACCTAAAACCCATTCTAATCTCCAAAAACACGCCGCAAAATGTCAAAGCTAATCTCTTCAATACTAATGTCCTCCCGGCTTTATTATATGCTACCGAAACATGGAACACAACTCAATCAAGTGAGAAAACAATTCAAACCACTCAAAGAGCTATGGACCGCAGAATGACCAACATTTCCAAGAGAGAGCATATCAGAACTGAAGAAATCAGAAGAAAGAGTGGTGTCAAAGCTGCTATCCACCAGATCTACAGTATGTAAACATCGCTAGGCAGGCCATGTAGCAAGAATCCACGACGACCGGTAGACGATTAGGGCGACTAACTGGTAGCCCTACAACCAACCCAGACAACGTGGGAGACCTTATGTTAGATGGGAAGATCCATTTAAAGCAACGTATGGTATCACCTGGACCAGACTTTCTCAAAATAGAAATGAATGGAAGAAGAGAAGCGGTCTGCATATTTGGCGTGCCAAAGATTGATATCACGGACCGGACCACAAAGTAACAAAGTAAGTATTCCTAAGGGTAAACATTTTGTAAATTTGATTGAGTAAATATTGACAAATGCTTAAAACTATCTGTTTTAGCAAGAATTTGTAAAGTTGTGATTAAGAAATGGTTTGCAATCTCCGACTTGTTTGTGATCGATTCAACTGGGAACTCATATATCTTGTTAAAAACAAAACTATAGATGATGTATCAAGAAATATTTAAAAGTATAATCATTTTTTGTCAACTATTTTATAGATAGCTTTAGCTGAATGAAATTTAAAAAATTTGTTTTTATAATTTTGGTGTTTTATTCTTTTAGCTATGTTTTTATTTAAGAACGATTGTTTTTTAAGAGGTCCTGTTGTAATATAAAGTGGTTATTTTCATCAGCAAATTCTGCCTGTGGCAAAAACCGGTTTCAAACCTAATATATTTTTTTCTATTTATTATATTACGTACGACTATACCCTGTAGACATTTAAATTTCTGAGGCTGTTTTTACATTGCCACATTTTCTATTGATATTTCAAGATTGAACTTACAAAAAATTGGCAAATATCTATTTCACAGTTTTCAGATGAAGAATGTTTTCAGAAAAGTTAGTTATATTATTCTACCTTAGGTAATTAAACTAGATATCTCTGCTAACATTTAAACAATTTATACATTCTTGATATAGAGATGGTCACCTTCCCCTTATAGATATAATACTGACGGCGGATTGATTGTGTTGAAATTTGATAGACATGTACTTTGGAAAGATTCATCTACAGAACAAAATGAAAAAAGTGAATTAAGCTAAGGGGCCGATAACACCATTAATTCAAAACCTTGTTTTTTCCATAAAAATATATGTACATAAAAACTTCTTAAGAGAATTCATGCAAATTGTTTAAGTTTTTTGGGGGTCACCGCCCCCCCCCCATTATTGTTTACCATATATCGGTCAAATACTGAGTAATGTGTTTAATGTTGGCAAAAGAGGAAGTAATAAAATAATCAGTTGCCAACAAAAAATAATTAAACCACATCATTTCAAAATCACTTTTTCAAGACAAGTACATAATACAACCCTGCCAGAAATTAACCGATACACCTGTTTTTAAAGCTTCTTATATCATTTTTTAGGTAACTATTTGGTTTTCAAACGAATTCCACAATTTTTTCAGGATCAATATTTTTTAATGAAATTTTCTTATATTGTGCTTTGACATCTGCCTAAACAATGGAGAAAATTTCATTAAAAATATTGATACAGAAAAAATTTGTGGAATTCGTTTGGAAACCAAATAGTTACCTAAAAAAAAGATATAACATGTTGTACATATGTATGTATATTAGGTCATAAATATTTTTATTAAATTGAGACTGCTTTAATCGCTCTCTGCAGTAAATAAAATGAAATCAATATCTTTATTTTTAGATAAAAACATATATTTATTCATAATATGATGTTATGATGCTTTATGTCTATAGGAATTATACCTACTTAACTAAATTTTATTGAAATTTTGCCTCCTGATATCTAGAACGCATTCATATTCATATTCATATTCATCATTTTGTGATCATAAACCTTTATATTTATGTATTTTAACCGAAAACTAAAACAGGACTATTTAGAACCTACATACCTACGATTGACATTAATTGTTGTATTTCCAGATTTGTACTTGAATAAAATTTAAATAAAATTCTAATATTTCATAAATTATTCATGTCTCTCAAAAACTTAGAGAATATTGTTTATATCCGCATGTTTGTTATTCACTAGTTTTAACTGTTGCCAAGTAGTTATTAGTGATTAGAAGAAGCTTATTTATGAACCAACATTTTATAAGATATATCAATGTTAGCTATACAACCTAATTTAATATTTGCCATGAAATATAATCTTGTGTCAAACTTAAAATTAATTTTTTGATTTGATATGCTATGCAAATAGTATGCAATTTTTATTTGAAAATTTTACACACCAAATCTAACTAATCAGTTTTGAAAGTTATTAAATTTTATACTAATGGAATTGTAGGTAATTTTTAATTTAAGTGTAACCAGACCAGATAGTAACAAATTGTATATAATTAAAATATTAAATATATACATAACCTTTGCTGCTATTTAAAGATCACAAAAATTAGCTACAATTTAGTTCAAAAACGGTAAGTAAGTCCGATTTTAGTTTGTTTCAAAAATTTTGTTGCAAACTTTTGAACTAAAAAAATCTACCTATTCCAGTTTGTAGTATACCTTGGTCTAGATTTCTTCATTTTTTGGAAAAGAGGTTTTTACAGAAAAAATGTTCTATAGAACTGCAATCTGAGTGCAACCTGAGAGCCAATTAAAATTTTTAAATTTTAAATTTGAAGTACATTTCTTAGCGGATATAATCTTTCAAATAGACGACTTAAATCTGCAAACTAATTTCGTTGCATTGTAGAAAATTTTTGCAGAAAATATAATACAAAAAACTTGTGATTTTTGTACAAAATTGACCATAATGAAATTAATCCTAATTTTATTACATGGGAGAAAGCTGATAATAGATCTGTGAATAAAATATAATTGCTTTTGGAATACTTTTATATTTGGCATACCTACATTTTTATTTAATAAGTTTTTAGTGTGCAAGTAAAAAAAGACAGGTGTACTCAAACTCCGAAATAGAAGTCCACCACTTTCTTGGGGCCCAGAAAAATCAGTATTTCTTGAATTCAATTAGTTTACAAATTCATAGACCTCTATATTTAGATTACCTAAAGGCCAATCTACCATTCCTCTATCATAATATATAAAAATGCTGTTGAATTAAAATTTAGTCATTGTCTGCTCAAAGATGCCAAGGAAATTTTGTTTAGAAGAAGGCAAGTTTGTACTAAAAACCTACTGGAAAATGGAAAATGCTCATGATTTCACCCACAATTGGAGCTTTAACACAGACCCACCATAGTGTAAAGCTGTCTATGCCCTTATGGACAAGTTTGAGGAAACCGGATCAATCAATGATGCCCCAAGAGCAGGTTGTCCTTCAGTGTGGGCACACAACATAGTAAGGATCTGGTTGCACAAGCCTTCGTACAAAGCCTCAAGAAATTAACTCGCAGTGCTAGCTTAGAACTAGAAATAAGTAGAACATCGTTACAAAGGAGTTGAATATGCATCCATACATTCCTAGACTAATTCATGGTCTGCTGGAAGATGACCCCGATAGACAATTGCAATGTTGTGAACTATTTATTAATCAGTGTGAAAATTTGCCAACCTTCATGGAAAGCATAGAAGGGACAGACAAAGCACAATTTAAACTTTTTGGTCGTCATGGAAACCGCCTTAAATATGTGTATTGGAGTAGGGAAATCTCCACTTGATAATTTACAAACAATTGAATCAACCAGGATTGCCTGTACGGGCTGGAATTTCATCGGGAGGAGTAGTGGGTCCATATTTATTTTATAGAAACAGTCACAGCTGATCGTTATTTACATAAATGCAAACTGGTGATACTATTTCGACATTAAAGCAACTACAGGATTTTCATATTCTTTATTTCTAGCAGGATGTGGCTCCACCCCACTATGCAAATGTGGGAGAGATTATTTAGATGACAATTTTCCTGAGAAGTGGATTAGTTGACGTGAACCAGTTGAATATCCTGCAAGGTCACATGACTTGACTGGCATGTATTTTGAGTATGGGGGATTGTAAAAGAAGAAGTCTTTGCTAGAAAACTTCGAAGTCTAAGTGACCTCCGAAATTTCATTATTGAAGCATTTCATAATTTTTAACAGTGTATTGTCACGCTGTACAGTGTGTGTGATTACTGATGGGTCACAGTTTGAATACTTAAGAGACTCTTAAAACGTTTAAATGTTTTAATATAATGTATGATTTATAATTTCATTCACATTTATTAATAAATATAATGTTATACAAACAAATGTTATATTTCAACATTAAGACTTGGTCACTTTTGGGCCAATCTTGGAAGCCATTAAATAAGGTAGATAAACAATTAAAATTTCACCTATATAAATATAATTTTGTCAATAAAACACTTTAATCATTGTATAAAAAACCTTCAATTTATGCAAAAAGTCAATGCGTTGACGATCTTACGTATTTATGTCACTAACGGTTTTATCCTCTCTCGATGACATATGTGTAGGCAGTCAATAATTGTATGTCCTTTTAGCAATTATCTAATAGAGAAATTGTAAAATCATTGCATTTCTGTCTTGGAATAATAACATGGACTTTAAAAATCAATGATTAATAAACAGCTCGCATGCATATCATTATGATTTTGTATTTTAAAAGTAGGTTACCTAACAGTGAATATACTTATGCGGATGTTTTCAATTTAAGACATTCTCGTCAGTAGTATGCACTGAGAGTAAGAATTGAATGAACTTTTTGACGTTAAATAAAATCAAAGTTGTTTATGAGGTTAGAATAGTATGGTAACAAACAACAGTCAATTAAGTTTCTGAAAGATCTTAACATAATGTTCAAGATTTAATTAACTTAAGGGTAAGCCAAAACTCCCTACAACTTTTCTGATAGATCTGTAGCCTAGTCTTCGATCAATTTAAACATCAACTACATAACACAATTTATTTTACAATCAGGGTACTCCCTCCAAAGAAAGTTTGCAGAATTTTTTTATTAAATATCTTAATCCATCCATCAACAGTCATTATTTTCATTAAATTTCACATCTAATTCTATTGTTAAATTTCATATCTGTATTTTCGATGTTTTATTTGAATAGATATAATTTTTATAAAGGCTAGGCGGAAATATCAATTCTAATTTGGTTACAATTTCTTTATTTGTCGTTACGTAATTTTTATTCTAAACCCATGTTGACCCAACTTAAAACTTCTAAGGTAGTGTGTGAAAAGCTAAGTTATTATTGGCCAATATATGTACATGTAGGTACATACTTTTCTTTTGTAAACCATGATGCTGACTCATTTTTTTTTAAATTGAGGAATACAACTATGTATTTAGGAACAAACTTGAAATTTTTGTTTATGATGTTTAACGTGGTAAAAGCATGACAAATTTGTAAGCCACTTATAAATACAAACAAGCGTAATTATAAAGTTATTTATTGTATAATAATAGCAAGCTAGTAAGTATATTTCACATTTGAATGTTATTATAAACTCCTATAAAAAATAACGCCTTCCTATGTCAAATTATGAAAAGTCTTCATTAAATAAATATATTTATTTTTTTATTCTGTAAAATGTCACTTTTAAACAAATTAGACCATCAATGACGTTATATTTATCGGAGGGGTTATACATGTATAAATTTAGAAAATATGATATTTTATGATAATTATATAAAATTCATTATACATAAATAGTCGTGTTGAAAATACTTGTATGTAGCGTAAAAAACTATTCACTCCAAAAAGAACAAATTTAAAATACAAAAAATATCATACACACATAAAACAATTGTTATACCTACAGAAATTTAAAAAATGAATTGGTATAAAATACAAAAAAAAAGTCCTCGATATAAAATCAACAAACTAAATTGGTATACTTATAAAAATAAACAACAAAAATTAAATGGTATACAGAAATCAACAAAATTGTTAATTGTTATTTCGGTTTTCTCTTTGGGTTTTTTTTTCTGTTTACATTTTCACTTTCTGTATAACAATTAATACTTTTGTAGGCATAACAATTAATTTTGCTGATTTTAATCTTGATGGTTTTGTTTTTTTGTTTTGATACCAATTTATTTTGTTAATTTCTGTTTAACAATTGCTTTATAGGTTCTATGATCATTTTTTGAATTTTAAATTTCTTTTTAAAACTAAGCGATTGACAAAGGTACTTAGTATCGACAAATTTAGAAAAATTAACTTTTATTTATTTAATTTTTTAGAAGTTATATATAATTTTATTTTGTTTTTAAAATGTTTCGAAATCTGTAGATGAATATTTCCATTGATTTTTTTATTTGTTCTATTTGTTCTATTTTAAATTTCTTTTTAAAAATATAGATTAAGAAAGGCCACATGCTTTATTACCAGGAGGAAAATTTATAACCATCTTTTAAGGAAATAGTTTCCAACCTACATGTGTACATATACATATAATAATGTCTGAAAATATCTAATTTAAAAAACGCATTTCAGACATTCATTCTACTTTAAGAAATATATTTCTCCATCAAAAATATTCACAAAAGCTATTTAAAATAGGACAAATTTCATTCAAATAGAAGGGCAACTAAAGTGCGGTTTGTATTCAGGAAGAACTACAACTGAAAGCTATGTTCCCATGAAAGACAATGATTCCATCAAAATACCAGAAATTATCAGTATGTGTATATGAATAATCTCAAAATATTTGAAAGCTTTTACCGGCAGTTCAGGTTTTACATTAACAAAAATCTTTGGTCTATACTTTTACCAATATATATGTAAATACGCAAATATATAAAAAAGAAGCAATCGAAAATAATATTGTCACTATATTTGAAGCAATAACTAAATATAAATTATTTAGAATCGTGAGTAGTGAGGCCGGAAAGTAAAACTACGCAATGAAGGTGATGTTCCAATAACGGTGCTACTTGATGGAGAAGCTGATGAAGGAAACACAATTGACGAGGTACTAACACGTGAAGATGATGCATAGGATCTGTTGGTGGAAAAGGTGCTGTTAACTGCATCAACAACTACATCAGGCAGAAGTCCTCGATCAGTATTAATCATTTTTACTGAACATTTGTTTCCTCCAAACAGTCCCTGCTCAAATTCAATCAACTGTCGCCAAAATCCCATATTAGGAAAAATATACTGACGTCTATTGCGCGTATGCAGAAATGCTTCGCGTAGTGTCATATTATTATATTTGATTAGATAAGCTATTATAAGACTAGCAGATCGTGAAATTCCAGCAACACAATGGACAAGTGTCTTTCCACCTCGACGTTGTTCGGCATAGATACTATCTGCTACACGATCAAAGTGAGGCCGCAAATTCGCAAATTCGATGTCTTCAACTGGAACATGAAGTGTTGCAATGTCAGTTACATAACGCAGTGGAGGCGGTTCGTTCATTGCAGTTACTACTAGTGTGATTCCTAGAGCACGTAGGCGATCTAACGTGATCGCTTGAAGACTACTTAGATAAAGATGGTCAGTGATTTTAGCAATTTGAGAAAAAATCTGCTGATAATCACGTGAAGGAATGGATCTCTGTAATGGTAAAGGAGCGGCACGCGGTGTCTGAAAATAAAAATAAGTAGATATTTATGATGCGTATTTATCAAATAAAGGACAAGCTAAAAAGAATTATTATAATATACATATTTACATATATGACAAAAATCATCTACAATATAACCAGGGGGCAACCTGAGAGCAAAAAAAAGATAATTTCCTAATACATATGAGCAAATTAGGATATTTTGTTTCGACTTTAGAGCCATTTAAGTGATTTTGGCCATATATGTATACTCGTATAAAATATACATATATAAGAATAAGAATGAGAATACTTTTTCAAAAACTAGTTTTCGAAAAAGTATTCTTATTATTATTTATTTATCCCATAACTTCGAACTAATTTTATTTTTATTTTTTTTAAATTTATATGTGTGTGTTATTCTATAAAATTATGAAGATAAATACTTTTTAAAGATATATTTTTTTGGTGATTTTGAAATTAATGCACCATGGGCATGAGTAAAAATAAACACAAAATATTACCAAATAATTCATAGTTTGAAAGAATTCGTGTTCATAACTATCAAAATATTACTAATTGGTTTGGGTTGAGGTCAATAGTTTGCACTTTGTTGTTCCAGAAAATCAGTTACTGATTTTACTAGCAAATAATATTTCTCAATACCAAATAATTTATTATTGCCATTAGCTATTTTACTTTTATCTTTGATTTGTACAATAATGAAATGAAACTAGCAATACTATAAACAAGGATATTAAGGGCACTGAGAAAAGCTGTATACCCTAAGCCAATAGACAATCGTTGAAAACGGACCATTTTTGAGTTCTATTGATTAAAAGATTCATCGGTTCACTGACTTAAAGACTTCATTTGTATGCATTCCAGGATTTTTAGGATAGCTAACTAAAGTAAAATCTAACGTTTGTCATTTAATTAATTAATAAACTTATAATTTACGTGTAATGAGCTGCTGCGGCTAACAGAATATCCTGAACCAGTTAATGGCGTTGCATCATTAAAATTACGTGCCGGCAGAGTACGATTACTTCCAGTGAAAGTGCGATAGCTGCTACGGTAAGTGGTAGGATAGACATGATCAGCTATCGAACGACTAAAGCTCATTTCTTTACTAAAATAGAGAAGTAGGTATCATTAAAACAATATATTGCAAACTTGTTAATTCAAAATGTAATAAACAACTGACTAGATACAGCTAAGTTTCGCACAATTAGATATAGGGTTATGTTGCTAGAAAACAAACGGGAAAACTTTTACTAAGAAAGAATAATAAATGATCCCTTAACCTAAGCTTCAATGGAACTATTATGTATATAAACTGCTCAATGAAATCCTTCTCTTAAAGAATAAATTAAGAGGATATCAATGTTTTCACAGGTTATATTTTTCTGAATGAATACATAATCATTTATTTGAGTTTTATATTCTTGTATATAATGTAATGAAGTTTTTAAAAAAGTACAAAAGTAACATGAAACTGAGGTGTTTTTATTCATTATATTATCCGCGTCATCAAATATCTTGCTGTGAGTATCTTTAATATTAAGTTGCAAGAAAAACTGGTAAAGCCCAGAGAAAAATCTCAGGATTTATATATGAGTCAACAAAAAATTACATTGCAAAATATTAAGTAATTATCACTGTATTAGGAAATTAATTTAGAATGTTAAAAGTTACATATTAGTCCAAGAGCACACAACCAGATAATCTGTCATCAGGTACAAAAGGTTTGATACCCTAAACTGATAGTACTTTATTAAAGATGGAAATATATGCCTGTTTTGTTGGTCACCGTCGGGGCGTTTGGGAGCTACAGAGCACCTAATGGCCCTAATGTTAAATTTATAACTCTCAAAAAACGAATTTTACTCGTTTATCTAATTGGCTTAAATTTCAAGGTACTGACTTCTCTTGATGTTACAAGTAAGTAAAAGATTGATGTGGTCCTACATTCACATGAAATGTGTTATTTTTATTAAAATTATGATTAAATTCGATATTGTTGCTATGCAATTATTGGCATCCTTGGAAACAGTTTCTAAGAGAAATGTAAACAAATTAAAAGTTTATATATGGTAACTATGGTATTACATGGTCAAATGCCCATATATTTGTAAAAATAACTTGCTTCTATGTTATATTGGTGTCACTAGCAACAGTTGCTAAGTGGAAAGTTGATTACAGGAAAGTTCATATATGGTAACTAAGGTTACTTCTGGTCAAATATCCATAAAACCATTGTTGTAAGTGATAAATTTTGTGTAAACATTAGTTGTTTCTATGTGATACTGGCGCCCTAGCAACTGAACAAAAAATCTGAGCGGTTTTTATTCCCCGTCCCAAGAGCCAAATTTCATTAAAATCAGTTAATCTTTAGACTATGAAATTAGTGCTACAGAAGAAGATGGAGAAAAAGAGACAAACAAATTACTGTATCTCCTTTTCGTCTTTTTTATTTCTGGACCCATTGTGCCGACTACCGTCTGTTACCGATCACAGTGACAAGAGCCCTTAAACCTGTGACACATGATGTAGCCAGTACCCATTGGACACCGATTTCGCACACTTACCATCAGAGCCTGAACAAATAGTTTAAATCTAAAGTCAGGAAACTGTTTCACCTTTTACTGACAAGGGGTTAAAATGGCCCCCTTTTCAACGAGCCTTTATAGTCCATTAGGCAAAGCTGAGCTAGGGAAATCACTGCCAAATTGCTATTGGTTTAGATAGAAGAAAAGTTATTCAACATATGAATTACTGAGGCACCTGGATCAACTGCATTACAACTGCTTACTGAAATCTTCAATGACATGTACAACAGAGGAACATGGCCAAATGATTTCTACAAATACAAACCAATGGTAATTTAATTGTTAGCTCTCTAGCTTAGCCTTGCCTAATGGGCTATATAATATCGTTGAAATGGAGCCATTTTTACCCCTTCTCATTAAATAAAATGGTTTATGTCATTTGTTTAGACTGATATGCTAATTAAGTGTGCAAAATTTTATCAAAATTGTCAAACAGATTAGGAGATCCATTGCCTTAAAATTTGTTTTTTTGTCTCTTCTTCTTTGGCAACGATTTCATAGTGTAAAAATTAAACGAATTTAATTAAATTTGGCACCTAGACTAATAGTGGTAGCTGTGCATAGCAACAAGGAATGTTTTCAAATTTATCCATATAACAATGGTCTTAAAGAAACAGTGGAGAAAGTAGAATCCATAGACATGACCTGCCATAAGGTAGAAAACAAGATAAAATCATCTCTAAAGTTCTCTTTCTAGAGTACCTAGACCTAACTCTTACATATTTGCTTTACCAAATGCCTTCAAAAGGGGTAATAGGTACTGTGTAGAAACATGACAATAGTTACACAAAACTTGTGGCTATATCTTGGGAACCTGAAATTTAGTATTCATACTATATCTTGGAAACCTGAGTTTTAGATTTCAGGCTATATCTTGGGTACTCAATTTTATAGAATCAAGTACATAATATATATGTAATACATGTTCAATTGCCTTGAATAGAATATAAATTATGGCAAGTTTTAGTACACACATTTTTAATACATTTTATATTTTTGTTAGTATAGCATTATTTAATTTAGTAGAATTGTATTTTAGAAATATAAATTGCTGCAATGGTTTAAATAAGTTTTTAAAAGGAAAATACCAATGCTAAATTTATAGATATGGTATCACAAGCAATTTTTAAAAATAGCCTTATAATTTTGGAATGTTTTTTATGTCCAAAAATAATTTTGTAGGTACCTATACTTATGATTCCAACACTTAAAAGCCAAATATAGCCAACTTATGCCTTTCAACCATGTTATAGCAACTAAGGGCAGGTAAAATTGATTAATTGGTTGACATCAGTCCTTTATAAATATAGACACCAGGCAGGCAGTTAAATTAGAAAATAGAAAAGTGGATATTATAAATGACATTTTAAAAGAACATATTATAAATGATTACAATTTATATTTAAAGTTAATTTAAAAATATTTTTTTATATTAGGACATATATCTATTGGCATTTGACATTTAGAATAGTGTAATATTATAGTTTGTATAATTTTTGTATGTTCTATGCTTGGGTTTATTTTATTTTTATATTTCCAACCAATACCAAGAAAAGACAAGCTTATTTAATTATATATTTTTTCTAAAACTTTTCTAATTTTCTATTGTTTTCAAAAAACGAGACCAGGCTTTTGACATCAAACACATAATCAATTTTGCTTACCCTGACATCTGGAGTAGGTACAAGACAGTTGATACTGTAGCAGGATTGGTCATCATAGGTAAATAATTTGGCACTTACATAGTTATGTTCCTTGTAAAATTAAAGTTAGGTACTTACCTCTAATTATAAGTTTTTTTATTATAAATTTGTAATAACAAATATCTATTTAGGATGCCATACTAAATTTGTTTTAAAGTTAAGTCCAACAAAATGGTAAATATTATTTAGAAAACAATATATAGTTTTGTAAATGCTTATACATTCTTAACTTTATGAATTAATAAATTTTCAGTCAAAAAATATCTAGATGAAGCTAAAGTGCAACTTTTTATCAATAAAAAATGTTTTTGCTGAATTTGAAAATTTACCCTTCTTGACTTATACAAATATATTGTAGATTATAGAGAAATAGTCACTAGGTTAATTATTTTTAACTACTCTAGATGGATAGATAATTCTCTGAGTTAATTGTGATTTATGGTTGAATATTGAAATTTAGCCAAATTTATAAAAGCCCACTGCATCATTAATAATAATCAACATCTTTAAATTTAGTTTTACTGCATAAAAGTTCAGATGTTCTCTTTCAAAATCTTATTTTAAGTCAATTATTATTATGAATTTTTTATTCATATAGCAAATGTAATACTTTCCTAGGGATTCATTTATTGGGTCAAAAAGTGTACATACTGTTGATATAATAATATAAATATGATAATAGAAGTAAAAAATAAAAAATCAAGATAAGAATAGCAAATGTCATTTAATAAACTATTATACAAATAAATTTTTGACAAAAACATAAATGAGACCAGACCTAAGTAAACCGGGTTGTGCTATCTTTCAAAGGAAAACAACTACCTAATTTAACACTTTTAAAGATTTCATTAAGTGAAATATTTAATGAGATTTTTTGAAATTATCAGAGGCTTTACCAAAATATATTTAAACCAGTCAACATTGAAGGACTTTGAGATTAACTTAAAATGAAGAAAATTAAACAGAATAATAACATCAGAATGAAAAACAACTATTTTTTATAAAATATATAAAAGGTTAATAGCAGGTTAAAATTTTAAAGTACAACTATAAGTGAAAAAAGTAGCTCTTTTACATTTTTTCAAATTTTATTCAAATAATTAGATACAATAATTATTAATATTGGGTATATAATTGTAATAAAGTATGAAAAGCAAGTTAATCAACAATTGCTATACATTTTAAAATTCAAAACCAATTGTTTTATATCACAATATGAAATTTCTTAGGGGTTCATTTATTATATAACAACCAACCATATATATTCATAAAAAGATTAAATGTATTTAACCGTATCCATACTTACCAGGGTATTTAATGCTGTCAGGTACCAGGTACCTCAATTCCAATGAATTTCTAATTTTAAGATTGTACTATGATGATGAAGCTTGGAATTTTTATCATCATAGTGCAATCCAAAGTTAGAATTTCATAGGGAGAGGATGAATTGGCCACCCTCTAGTACCTTATGGCATTAAATACATTATTATTTTCCACCTATATATTCAGCAATATTCTAAGCATATTACTCCATGGTTGTGATGCATGGCTACTCTGAAAGCAAATCAAGAAAAAACTCTCTGGATTTGAAATGAAGTGCCTGAAAAGAATATGGAATATACAGGGTGGCCCATAAGTCCATATCCTCAGTTGTAATTATTAAAAAAATTGCATTGTATAACTTTATTTATTTACAAACAATAAAGTTTAATGTAGGT
>JAUYWI010067054.1:0-14914 GCA_034780595.1 Parotoplana pacifica
GATATGATGCATCTTGGAACTTCAGAACGGTCACCACCTTGTCCTACCCAAGCTCGAGCATTTTGTCTGGCAGCCATGGGTTCCTTGTACAGCCATTTCTCGTATATAACCATTACACTGCCATTTATTTCTTGGAGAATCTGATTAGCTCCTCTGACCCTGTTCTAGTTCTGTTGGTCACTCAATTTGTGTGGGATTCAGCGAGCACAAACGCTATGCAAATTGAGATCTTTGACGATAATTCTTTGAACAGTTGACTCTTGATACGGGTTACATGACTCAGTGCACTTTTAGATACATGATCCTGGTCTATTAGTGTTCGTATTTCGGAAACGTTTGGAGTTCTATAGATGTTCGAAGTCGTCCAGATCATTGCTTTCGTTCGATCGCTTGACGTTCTCCACGAAATTCATTTAGCTAGTTGTCTCACTCGTTCGCATATTACCTGCTTCATCGCCCCAGGCAGTGTGGAGAAATTCGTAAATTTCTGAAGCTTTCATTTCGCATCTAACCATGCAACGTCATTATAAAAAAATAACATGCTCTTTTTGTATTGAACGAACAGCTATAGTTTACAACAATAACAGATAACTTCAAAATATTAATAAATCAAAATCAATAAATACCTATCAAAATATTTTTATAAAGTTTTGATTTATGTTTAAACCCTAAAAAATCGATGTTTAAAAATTAAAATTATGGATTAGATTCGTTGTGCTTATTGATACACAAACATTGATTTCTATAATTTATTTTATCTGGGTATATAAAACGGAAATTTTTTATTGGACCACCCTATACTTATTTATTTGAATTTTAAACATTTGAAAAATAATTATTTAGGTAATATAAAACTGTATAAAAGAACAGGATTATTTTTTCAGCAAAAAAATAATTACTATAAAACTGAAACAAATTTGATAAAACAATTATGGTTACTAAATGCACAAAATAAGTAACAAAACACATAATAAATCTATAATATATAGAATTAGAATCAAATGAAAGCACAGGTTGATCAACAGAACATCAATTACAAAATCTATCTACACGTTTTGAAAAATATAAAACAATAAAATTTGATGTATAATAACAGGATTATTATTTTCAGTAAAAAATAATTACTATAAAACTGAGAACGAAATTGAAAAAAAAAGTATGAATATCGAAACACTTCATAAATCTATAAAATGAAGGCAGAAGTTGATATACCGATATCAATTACAAAATCTATCTACATAATTATTATTTGAATTTGTAGCTTCTAAAAATAAATAATATAATTTACTTTATCAAATGATGTTAGCACCTCTATTCAATACGCACAAATAGGTACATATGTATGAATTAATAATAAAGTCACAAATTATGCCTAGATAATTAATTGATCATCAATAAGGTAACAAAAGAATATACCTATAGGGGGTTGTAAAAAATCAGTTTCTATAAAGTTGCAATGTATTTTGAACAATAATGTATTTATTTACATCTAAAAGTATAATTAATAATAGTAGTCAATATAGTGCTTCTAAACACCATTAATCACCATTAGCCTCAACAATCCTTTCAATGTGAGCTCTTAATTCGGCAAACTCTTTCAGAAGTTGTCTCTCTGTTTTCCGGACAGTGCTTGTTCTTTTCCTTCCAGACGGTGCTATTCTTATAAAATTAATTCGAACTTCTTCGTGAAATTCTTTCTTTATCTGTTGTGTTCTATGGAGGCTAACCGTATTTTCTTCGCCCCAACTTTCGACAAGTAAATGGTTTATTTGATGGTTGAAATATTGATCGATTAATGATATAAGCTTTGTTCAAAATTCTAATTTTTAAAGCATTTATACCAGGTATCTACAGCCAACGACGCTACACCAAGCCATAGATTTAAAATTCGATGCATGCATTGATAATATGTAATGTTACTTACTGACTTTATAAAAAAAACGATTCTTTTTGGAACACGCTATCAGTATAGATACGAAAGTTCACTGGTCAAGATGGCTGTGAGTGGGAAGACTATAAAACTTACCGAGGGAAAATGGAAAACAGAATACAGATTTAAAATATGCATACGTAGTTTAATAATATTTAACAAATATAATGCCTAGAACGCTTTATAAAACATAAAAATGAGCATGCAAATTCAAAAAATAAAATGTATTTCATAGTAAATAATATAGATTCAAATTAAAAAAATATTTTAAGATAAATAACAAAAATATTTTTTTTTCAATCATGTAATTGGGCAAGGTAAGTAATAATGAGTAGTAAATGTATATAAAGCAAAGTAAAACTAACAAAAATAGAAAAACCAGTTCAGACAATTAATTTAATAATGAGCAAAATATTTACCTATCACATGTGGTTCTTTACAACACTTTTTAAACATTGCCATATAAGCTTCATTGTCATGGAAAATTTTGAAAATATATATGATCTGTTAATTCTCGTTAATCTATAATTCTAAATATGTACTGCTACACTAACATCGGACACTACAAAATTAATAAAGTATGTAATGCATTTTCATAAATTCTAAAGCTTAACTATATTATGAAAGGCAAAGACGGAAGCACCTTTCAGTTCATTAATATTGTACTCCGAATACAGGTACGTATCATTTCACCGTATTTCATTTCGTCTTACCATGAAGTCACCTAATCACTGCATTTTCATTCAGGTTTTACAGTTTCATTATTGTTACCTAATTGACTTGAACTCTGTTTAAAGTGCGTATATTTCAATAAATACTTCAATTATCATGGAATTTGTTATTATTTTTTGAGGTGCAGAAGTGGCGAATCTAAAATGCTAATACATAGTCCAGAAAACAAAGCTTTGATTTCTTCCAGAAACAATCATATTTATATTCCTTCAAAAGTTAGAATTACATTGAAGAATTCTCTAAAATTAGCCAAAACAGTTTGGAGTTTACAATGACATAAGGAAAAAAGTCATAGAAACCATTAATGAGTGCCAACAAGCAACAAGACATTGAACTCTGGACTGATGGTTTAGAAAAGCTGGTGGAGGAAGAGTATATATCCGATACAAAGACACAACATACGAAGAAATCAGCATAGAAACTGGCCAATTCTGCTCTAGCTATACATATATCTGAGATGACTATAGAGAAAGGTATTCAAAGGATCAACAATGTTCCAAACTGGACTACTGCAACTGTTTTCTGCGACTCCTTGTCTAGTGTTCTTAAGATTGAAGGTGGGCCAAACAAACAAACAAGATGACACCGTTGGCAACAACATATGGAAAACACTGCTAGAGTTCACGAAACAGGGCAAAGTTATGAAATTGCAGTGGATTCCGTCACACTGCGACCTTGAAAAGAACGAAAAAGCAGACACATTAGCAAATCAAGGAGGCCAATTCAACCATCCTGTTCACCGCAGCTAAAGCCGCCATAAGGGCATTTAACAGCAATTTAAGACGAACCGCAGTGAAACTGTGTTCAATCAGCTAAGAACTGGCCACTGGCAAATCCGATGTGCAACCGGTGTCAAATGGAAGACGAAACTGTCAAGTATTTATTTGAAGATTGTCCAGCACTCTACAATGTCCGTCCAAACATGTTAGAACCAGGTTAGGACTACAAACGAACCACAAAAAGGTCTTAAACAATTCAGGTATGGCTAGGAGATTCCTGGTAGCTTCCGGTATATCAACCGGACGCAAATGAGGAGCATATCGACTCGAGTGGTGGAAAAAGAAGAAGATGAGACGCTTGCTGACATACATAGATTTGACATTTTATTACAATTAGTACTTATACTTACCTATTCCACTGGTACCTAAAGTAGAAATGATTATATCGTATGGAAAGTTGCTTAAATGCAATAAGACGAAATGAAAAAAGCTAAAACGACATAAACTAATCATAAGATTTCTTGATACAAACAAAGGGGCACCAATGCAGGAAAACTAAAGGGGCATATTAATTAGCGAAACTGGGATTTTTTTAGTTTAATGTAGGTACTGTTTATTTGATGTAGAATAAATCAAACTTTTTGGATTGCATTATGTACATTGTATGTTTATATCTTTAAATAAACTTATTATTACATATCAATTCAATGTTTACATGCTTCATTGATTTGTATTAAGCAGAATATATTCAATCAAATTAACAATTTACGTTGAATTGTGTATACCCATTATTCGATACCAAACACATTCGATTATGTAGGCAATAATTTGGTTATAAAATAGTTTGCATAGCAGTGACGGATCCAGCACCCCATTTTCCCGTGACCGTAACGAGGTCACGGGAAGCAAAATAAAACTAATGGTTTTTAAAAATTTACAGTACCACTGAATAAATAATTTTAAAACAATTAAACAATTTTCGTTTACCACTCATGAATTTTTACATACCTACTGTGCTAGATTACAAGGTAGGGGTATCTCTCAGAATAACGTGAATGTGCTTATTGTTACGCTAACATTTCAATAGCTATGTAGAGACTCATGTATAATTTACCAGTTATATAAAATATTGATTCACCTGATTTTGAGACAGACCCTTCGGCAGCATTTAATGGTACTAATCGTAGGCAGGCTGCCAAATAGCATGATTTAATGAATATTACATAGATCTGTATAGCTACCAAAATAATACAATTGTTTTTTATCCTGGATCCGCCCCTGTATAGAACATATCTACATGGTCTGATCATTAACGAGAATTGTGTCTTGACTTCCCTAAAATAATTTAAAAATTGCAAGTCCAAATTTACAAGTCATGTTTATTGAAACTCAAATATTTCAGTGCCATGAGATACCAGATTATGTAATCATACCTAGCTATGCACCTCTATATGAAATAAATTAAAAAGAGACTATCTTTGTTCATAAAACACTTAGATAGTGTTAGATTTTACAATTAAACTCATAATAGAGTCTAACAAGAAATGATCTCTCAAGGACACAATTTTCCTTTTTTTAAATAACGTCGAAAATCTATAAGAAATTGGCTTGGCAATAATGATATAGGTACCTAGGTTTAAAAGGGGCTATTATTCTTTGTCACAGTTTCTGAAATCATAAACTTTTCAGAGGAATGCATTCTAAATCCGTCTTACTAGGCTGGACTATAGATAGGCTACCAAACAGATAGTTGTCAATTATATAACATTAATGAATCGAAATTTTGAATCAATTAAGTGCAGAAAGTTTTGTTACATTTTCCGTTTTTAGTCCCTTTAACATGTGATAACACTTTGAATAAATAAAGCTACTCCCATAATTTGTACAAACTGAATATCACTTATGAAGCCGAAATTATACAGAATTTTTCGAAATTTAAATCTGCGTATCTCCTGAGACAAACCAAATATCATTAAAATGAAAATTTTAACTTTATTACTGCATATAATAATTTATTTAAAAAAATAATATTTTGATATGCTACCTTCATCGCCAACCTTTTCGTGTCGATAAGATTTAATATAATGTCACAAATTTGAAAATAATAATTTTAGAATAACACAAAATAGTTTAGGAGTCGAGTTTAATCAAAATTTTGAGTGACAAAGGTATGATTAGCTTATCTTTGCCATAGAAATAGACTATTAACGTATTGCAATTATGTATACAACAAAGATTTATAGGCTGTACCGTAAAAAATGGCGGACTAAATATAACAGCATTTTTCTAAAATTGCTACATTTCCTATATGTGCATGCATGTGCGGGTTTGTATTACAAATTTTATTACTGCCTCATTGCACTCCTAATCGTATGAACAAGGCATTGGATGATATGGTGATCCACATTGAGTAAGTGGTTCAAAATAATGGTTGTTCTGTTTAATTTGTATATAACGCTCCTTATAATCTGCAATTTATTGCTTTATATACTTTTATTGTAAATAGTTTTATTCTGATAACTTATAAAATGTTAATATCAGTTGTATTTCGATAACATATAAAATATTAACGTAATACAGCAAGCCAGTTTTTTCGGTCCAGTCTAATATATGAAATCAAACTATACACAGTGATCACAATTAGTGCTCTATAGTTACTTAAAGTGCAAATACATTGTATAAATTTTCCACAATTCCGAAAAATCTCGATGCAAAAACTGTTGTTTTTCTCGATAAACTTTGCATTACGATATGGGATAAAGTTAAATTGTCATAAACATATAGCGGAGATAAAAAGATATATATATGGGCAACATAAAGTACAAGCCATCAATAGCTAAATCCAAATAAACTAAAACTTTCAAAACGTTATGCAAGGATGAAAATGACGTACCAGAAAAATCCTCGGAACTCCACAGTAAAAAGCAGGAAAATAATTGTGAAAGTCTTGTAGCGAAACAGAACGGTTACGGGGTCCAGGTCCTGGGGGCGAATCCCCAACAAGGCAAAAGAAAATTAGAATTTTTTCTCAGTTAAAATATGCCTGAAATAAGGTCTATATCTGAGCAGCAGCTTACCACACCCCACCGATTTTTGTTGCATATTTGAATGAATTAAAAAATTATACGTTTCCTTCTAAAATCCGCGGAGGAAACTCATCCCTGGTTATATTTTTAGACATCAACAGAAAAACTCATAGGTAAGTAAATAAAAATTATCAGGCAATAAAATAGGAATTATAATTTTGTTTACTGTACCTCGATCTGGTTTTTAAATGTCATGTTTATGAAATGAAAAATATTAGATTTGCACTTTGACTGACTACAGGGTCCTATTTTGTTCCACTCATAGTACCCAACTCAAAATTTTGATTACATTATATAATTGAAATACCGTAAAATATATTTTTTTGGATTTTTAAGAAAGAAGCATATAGTCCAAGAGCTTCACCCTCCGTGAACAAGGTCCAAACAGCAACCTATTTTAGTGGCCAAATATTAAATTTACTATACTGAAACTGGACATTTGTCATTGTCTCAGCTGTGCCTAAGATCACAAAAGGACCTTAAATGGTTCTTCTTCCTATGATAAATTCCTCTTCCCCAGTGAAGTTTTCTGGATATCAATATGGCTTATAAGTCATGGAACTGTCTTCTGTTGATGTTACAAGTAATTTAAATAAATGGCGTTAACCGAAAATAGTTATCTTATTCTTTTTAAAGTCATGTATAGTACTTGCAAGTAGTACAGTATTTAAAAGTGTTGATCCTGCAAAAAGTGATAAAAAATCGAAGTTCCCCCCAAAAAATCTGTTATGCATAAAAACCATTTGTCTATAAATAACAATAGTAATGTATATTTTAACCCTTCGTGGACACCTGACAAAAATTAGAAACTGCTCAAAACACTTTAACCAATTGGAATAAAATTTGGTATCAATGTCTCTCTTTCGGATATTTTTATCTAAATAACATTTTACCACTGAAATATTGAAGTTAGCCCAAAATGTACTGTTTCCAAAAACAAATGATTTTGAAGTCAGATACTGAAGTCAAATATTGATTAACATTTGGTAGATATAATTTTTGTTTTTTTAGGATTCAACCCCACGTGACAGTCCTCTGAAAAATTATGTTGGACCAAAATGACCAAACTTCTGAAATGAAATATTTATTAGTAGGTATAAACACTCCATTATTTAATGCATATTCCAGTTTTTGAAAAAATTATTTATTATGAACAGGGTTCAATCTGAGAGCAAAATAAATCTTTTTCTTTAAATTCACGAAGATTGTGTAGTAGTAATAAGTTAGCAACCAACTATAACAAATTTCAATAAAAATATAGCTCCAAAATTTGTCCTATACGAAAATCCTTTAAGTAAATTTAGATAAGAAATAATGGCAAATTTAATTTCGTAATAAAATATGAATAATTTATTGCTATTTCTTCATATTTTGGCTGTCTATTCTTTATCTGGTAGTATGTTATTAGTTTGTCAAGTAAAAAAGTAATAACTTTATCCCAGGTCAGACATTGATGTCCACTGATTCTTCTAAGAAGCAAAAAATCCGAATATACAGTATGAATGCTTTAAAAATGACTTCTAAAAATTAACATAACACAGAAAAAGGCGCAGGATGACCCAAAAATCCGCACAATATTCTTAATTTAAAGGATATTAATGATCATAATTTAATAAAACTAACAAATGAAAATATTACGAACCCATTTCCAGTGAATATAATAGGATCACAACGTTTAAAAAAATTAGTTGTAACATTAACCGAAGTCAGTTCCCTAAATTATAAGCCATTTGGATAAACGAGAAAAATTAAAGATATTTTTTCGGAATATGAAGGACCATTTAAGGTGCTCCTGTTGTCTTAGGCAAACAGACATTATAGGGGCCTCGTTCACGTAGCGTTAAGCTCCCAAACTAATATTGAATCCAGACACAAATTAATGGCGCTAAGCAATAGATACTGTTTATAATGAAGAAGACTTTACACTAGACACTGAAATCACTAATTTAGAACTATGTTTTGGTTTACTCAAGTCACATTCTTCAATGTTACCATTATTACATTCATAGTTGTTTGAGACCTGAGACGTACTGTTTTTCTTAAATTGTTTCATTAACTCCAAGACATTAGTCACAGTTTCTCCAGTTGTCGTGTCGTGCCCTGTAATCCATGGATCATGTATCAGCTCAGATGATGAGTAGCGATAAGCCGGATCCCTGTGTAGAAGTCGTGATATACAACTATGCAGTTTTTTCTTATCTTTTGGCAACACTTTCAGGTTTTCATCCGAAAATGCTTGGATCTCTTTATTTAGTTCAGTGGTATTGTCAACATTAAAAGGCAATTTGCCCATTATTAGTGTGAAAAGGATAATGCCTAAACTCCACATATCGCATTGTTGAGTGTAGCACTTTCCTAACAAAATTTCTGGAGCCATGTATGTTGGAGTACCTGCAAAACTCACCAAAGTATCCTCAACATTTCGAAGTTCTATTGACAGTCCAAAATCAGATAACTTAACAGTAGTGATCCTATTTGAATTGTTGGACAAAGATGATTTGGTAGCAGCAGTTATAGTATTGTTTTCATGTTCATATATGGGGGTAGACAGTAGATTATTTTTCTTTTTGTTATTATAATAACGATTATTTGAGTTTTCCAGAACGATAGGTTTTCCTGGGGCTAGTGTTTTGCTTTGAACACCTTCATGAATTAAAATATTGTCAAGTTTAATATCACGATGCACAATTCGTTTTTTATGAAGATAACAAAGAGCCTCGGCTATCTGGTGCATAATGTTCTGACAGTCGGCTTCTATAAATGCACCACCATTTTTCAATTCAGTCGAAAGAGTTCCACCTGTACATAGTTCCAGTACAAAAAACATTCGATGGTTTGACTCCATTATCTCTATTAAACGAACAATATTTGGATGGTTTATTTGACGTAATATATGGGCTTCTTTTTCATAACTTTTTACACCGGTTGAAGGATCTTTATTTTTGGTTATCTATAAATTAAATAAATATATACAATATCTATATTCATTTATTTATTTCATTAGGGTTGAAAATATTGGTAGCAAAATCTGCTACAACTAAAATATGTGCTTACTCTCTGGAAACTTGAATATGTATTGGAATAGAAAATGTTGAGCTAAAGATTTGAAATGTTAGTTGGTCTCTGTTTTATTGACAATAATTTGAATAAAAATTCAGGTTCTTCAAAATTTCTTACACAAAAATTGGATGTCTCACCTCACTTTTATTATGCCTAACCATACTATGGGACAAGTCCATAGAAACTAATTTTTATCAACTGTTAAAATTTCTCACAAATAAATGATTCTAAATAATTTAAAATAGTTTTGAAATGTTTTATTCACTAAATTGAATTTTAGAAAAGAAATCCATTTCAAACCATAGTTTTAAACGCATCAGATCCAAAAATTAGAGGACCTCAATTTGAGACTTTGACTAAAGCTATGACATTTTACCTTGGTACACTATTAATAACAGTAGAAAATGATATGCCCAATATGAAGGCATTCCATTAAATTTTACATAGTATATATCAGCAAATTAAATCTAAATATATGATCTTCAAAACAGGACCAGTTTAAAGACAAAAAATTGATAATCTACACTATCATCAATATTTTAATCAAATTTCAGGAAAGACATAGGATGTTATAAATCACAAAATGCTTCCTAGAAAAAAGTTACAGATAAGTCAACTTTCATAGGCTGTCAAAATTTGGTTCAAGTCATAAAAAGTGATATATTTAAAACCCCGGAATATGTTAAACTATAATACCTTACACATTTTCAAAAAAGGAAAACCTGAAGACATAAAAAATACCGCCCTATTTGCCTTTTCCAAATTCTATACAAAGTGTTTTCCAAACTCATCCTCCAAACACGACCTCAGTGACGAATGCGGGAAGGAGCAAATGGGCTTCAGAAGTCAGTTCTCGACCATAGATTTCGAAATAGCTTTTGACTCAGTAGAGCATAACGCTATCCTAAACTCTCTTAAAGAACAAGGAATACAACAGCAATACATTCAAATCATCAAACTATGACTTCAATCAGACTGTTCCAAGCACCCATCCTAATTAACATTCAAAGAGGTGTCCGCCAAATCTCTTTTCATGTCTGATAGAATCTATCATGAGAAACATCAATTTCAGCTCTTACGAAGGCATCAACATTGATGGAGAAACTCTGTACTATCTTGCCTTCGCCAATGACATAATTCTTATAGCAAACAGTTATATAGCCATCGAAACTATGCTCATCAAGATCAGTGCAGAAGCTAACAAGATTGTTCTAAAAGTCCAACAGGGCAAAACACAATGCATGTCCAACAACAAAACAAAAGCTATAGTACAGCTTGATGGAAAAGAAATCACAAGAACTGTAGAATACAAGTACCGGTCACACAATTTCCCTGCATGAAAACTTAACCAAAAAAATAAACCATAGAATCAGATGTGCTTGAATGGCCTTCGAAAAACTAGAACCCATTCTCACCTCCAAAAACAGGCCACAAATGTCAAAGCTAATCTCTTCAACAATAACGTCCTCCCGGCCCCATTAATACGCGGCCGAAACATGGAACCCAACTGAATCAAATGAGAAGAAAATCTAACCACACAAAGATCTATGGAGCGCAGAATGACCAACATTTCCAAGAGACAGCAAATCAAAGCCGAAGAAATCTGAGAAAGAGTGGTGTCAAAGATGTTATCCACCAGATCTACAAATGCAAACATCGGTGGGCAGGTCATGTAGCAAGAATCCACGACAACCGGTAGACGATTAGGGCGACTAACTGGTACCCCTACAACTGACCCAGACAACATAGGAGGCCTCATGTTAGTTGGGAAGATCCATTCAAAGCAACCTATGGTATCACTTGGACCAGACTTGCTCAAAATAGAAATAAATAGAGTAAGAGAAGTGGTCTGCATCTTTGGCGCACTAAGGATTGAAATCACGTACCACAAAGAAACAAAGTATGATGTATGTGCCAAATATCAACTAAACTTGTATGTCCCTGACTTCATTGGGGACGTAATTGGTGTCTGCAAAAATATCAGCAAAAAAATAATGCGGTGACTCCAAATTCTATTCAAATCTGTTGAACCGTTTTTGAGTATGAGTTATTTTAAAAAATGGCTTAAGTACCCCTGGACAATGGAAGTGAAATATAGGTACATTTTCTATATCAATATGTATTCAAGTCACTATGAATAAATCAAAATAAACACATTAGACATTTAAGGACAAAGGATAGTTAGAAAATTTAACAAAAAAAATTAGTTTACAAAAAATACTAAAAACGTTAGTAAATTATAGCAATTTTACCGAAACATTTTAATACAATTATAAGAGATTTTCAGAATTGACAAATAAAAATCAAAGTAAACAATAAATTTTTTTAGATAAAACAATCAAGATAGTGATGTTGATGGAAGATCGTGGATAAAAATTGAATAATTGTAATATTTGGCTTTTCTGTTTATGTTTAATTATCATAATAATTTGAAAACAATGTTTCAGTATTTTTATACAAGATTCTGTTCATGTAAGCACCATAAGAAAAATAAAATAAAGTGTTAATAAAAAAATAAAGAGAAATTAAATACTCTTTTGAGACAAAACAAAATTAAAAACAGTTCAATACTCTAAAATGAATACACTACCAATGAGCACCCCTCTTTCTACATTATAAGATTCAAATCTAAACGTAGACGTCTAGGTATAAATAGAATATTTTCAAAGGTAGGCATGAAAATTATAATATGTATAATATGCCTACTATACTTATAGCTACGATATCTTTGATTAAATAATTAATGTCTTACAATTTTTATTGCCCTTAAAACACCGCTTGCTCGATTTCGTGCATCAATAACTTCACCATACGTGCCCTCACCAAGTGATCGACCTAACTGATAATAGTTTTCTACGACCTTGGAGTTAGGAATCTTTGTATGAGTAACAGAGCCCACTTGTTTTTTATGCTCCATCCATATATTGGTCTATAATGTTTATGAGTATAACTAGGTTAAAGAAATACTGAATATATGCGAATAAAATGTTCTTTCATTCATCAGCAGATACTAAAATAAAGAATAAACATATAGGTACTCGTGTGTGTTTATGGTAGAATTGCTTGAAAACAACTCTACTAATTTAATCATTTGAAATCTAATTTGGTATGTATATCTAAAAAATATGTTGGGTAAACGATATTTGAAACCTATTTTTAACTATGATGATTCACATACATTTTATTTATTAATTTACATTTGTTTATCATAAAATCTATATAGATAAATACATTTTGAAAATAGTTGATGAATTTTATGAAACATTTTTTTTCTAAAGACCTACCAAATTAGATTCTATATTTTATATAAAAAATCAAAATTGATTAACTGTGTCAGCTACAAAGATTACTTTTCACAAATCCTATAAAAATTAAGAATAGTATTTTTGAAAATTTGATCAAATATAATTTCTAAAATATACTAGGTTCCTGCCCTAATCATCAGATGTCATTTATAGACTTTTGATGCATCATGTACATAGAGTAGTCTACTTTTATTTAATAAAATAGAACTTTTAATAGTTGTTTACATGCTGTTTTATTGTGATCAATTATAGTTAGGTACCAATAAATATTGTATGTAATTCTGTTTTCGTTCATAGTTGTTTTGTTTATTTATCATTATGACACAAACATGTGTATTAAATAAGGCATTGTTCTTCCTATCCATAGTTCTACAATTTTCTGATTCTAATATAAACTCTTTTGATGGAATATGCTGGTGTCCCACAGCCTGAAGGACATAACCTGGTACGAAATTTTTCTTTTTATAATTTGTTGGTTTGTTTACTTAAAATATTTCTGTGAAAAGCATAATGCAACATGGGCAAATATAGAAGAAATTGTCAGATACAGCAACATCAACTAATAAGGCTACCCCCTTTCTAACTGCATGTTAAGTTAATGTTATATGAAGATTGTCACTTTAAGACAATTTTTGAAAGAAGTAGCCATTTCAAATTTGAAACCGAATGGTTTTGAAGAATATTCTAAAAGTGAAAGGTCACTTCATTTTTTTTATTTTTCAAATGTTTTTAACTTATTTTATTTCTAATTGCTTTACTTTGAGGAAAAGGTTTTACAAAAATAACAGTCTACTGCAGAAAATGAAGTGAGTTTATCACAAACCTTTTATTTATAGAATATACTTCAAAACCATTAGGTTTCAGATTTGAAATGGTCACTTCTCATAAAAAGTTGTCTTAATGTGACAATCTTCATAAAACACTTACTTAACATGCATTTAGATAGTGGGTGGCAATATTAATTGGCAGGGCTGTATGTTAATGAAAGTAGGCAGGTATTTCCACAAATGTATGAAGAAATTATATTACCATTATATAAGTTCAGTACCTATAAAAATTGGTGTAATTCCATTATAAATACAGTAAAAAAATACTGGTAATTTGAATACAAATCCACTAGTAAACTTGATATTTTCACTATAAATCCAAAACAAAACTTAATATGTCCATTGTAAATTCAGTATATTGCATTTTAAAGACATTTAAAGAAAATTTTCAGTGATTTTTTTCTAATAACTTTGCATTCATAAATTTTCCAATATCTTCCAAATTTGTACATGAAAAATTTAAACTTCTTGTTAAGATTCTTAATGGATTTATCAAGTTTCAATTGATAGTAGGTACACAAATGAGGTCATTGAATGTAATACAATTTTTTTAATCAATTTATCCAATAAAACAACCTACATAAAAATCTAGCATAAATAATTACTTATATAAAAAGTAGTACGAAAAAAATAAACCATATATAAGATTTCAAAATTTAAATTTGGTAAATCTTTAATATATGTAATACAATTTTTTTTATCAATTTATCCAATAAAACATCCAACATAAAAAATCTAGCACAAATAATTACTTATATAAAAAGTAGTATGAAAAAAATAAACCATATATAAGATTTCAAAATTTAAACTTGGTAAATCTTTAATATCTTTTACAGATCTTTTAGCATCAATTTATATAGAAACTTCACTTTTTTCTATATAAATTGATGCTAAAAGATCTGTAAAAGATATTAAAGATTTACCAAATTTAAATTTTTAAATATAGAAACTAGCATTAACAATTATTATTTGAAGTATAAGCTAATGCTAACTTTATTTATTTACAGATCTTTTAGCATCAATTTATACAGAAACTTCACTTACAAAATTGACACTATAGAAACTAGCCTTAACAATTATTATTTGAAGTAAAAGTTAATGCTAACTTTATTTATTTATATTAGGTATTGGTTAAATAATCTCAAGTGTTATTTATATAAATTAATACTAACTTTACTTTGTCTCGTCTAGTAGTTTATTATTTATGACACAACAGTCTACTTCGGTGGAGCTCACCGAAGTTTATTACGTAATC